>WEKY01016963.1:3360-46390 GCA_013390045.1 Picathartes gymnocephalus | reverse complement strand
ATTTTAATTTTTAAAAATTTTTTAATACTAAGGATCTAGGCTTAAACAGGACAGCTGTTAGTTAGATGTGAAATCTGGAAAATAAGCAGTGTCTCATTTGATTATTTATTAACAGTTAAAAAAAAAACTGCTTTAAGTTCTTCAGAAGCATGTAAAATCTTTTTACAGTACTAGTAGATGACATATATAACCTTTAATACTTAAAAGGAAAGAATTCACTTCATCAGATAATTACGCCAAGCATATCTTGTCATATTTTCGCAAAATTAGTTGCAAACATGGGTATAACTTCTTGATAACTGAAGATGAAATCTCTGCTCCTTTCTAACTCATTATGTTTTAGAAGTGTAAGTATTATCAGCTGAAGAGATATACGTGACCAGATTTTGGATTTGGAGCAGAGGATCCTTATTATAAAATGCTGGATTGACACAGTGAAATGCACTGAGAGTTGAGCACTGTGAGTGTTGAAGAAAGGCTTTTAAATGTGACTTATTGGTCCATCCTGTGTTTTATACCTAGTGCAGCTTGTGTCCTGCTCTCCTGCAAGCTTTTGCAGGCAACACTTACTCTTTGGCACACTTGATTTTTGCACAATGGAAAATTAACAGTAGTAGATGGAATCTTGGTCCCAGCATCGTGGGAACAAGTTCTTTCAGAGAAAGTAGCAAGTCACCTTTCTAGATCTGGTTTTATGGGTTCCATGTCACATGGAGCATTCACCATCCTATTCTCTCACTGGCCACATTGACATCTAGATACTATTCAGTGGGGGAATTTGGGTTTGCACAACCAAAATTATATCAGTTTTTGTCCTTTTTTGGGGTAAATATGAGTCAGAATCTTCAGAGCTAACTACACTTTTTAAGTCTTGGAAAGATTTAGCTTGCTGCATATAACAGACAATATTTCTCAGGTTAAGGTATAGAGAAATAAGCTGAATAATACTTTATAAGGATTGTTAACCGCTGGGCTTCTTAGGTACTGGAATTGTAGAAAAAAAAGGTAAATTTATATCATTATATTTTCCATAGAATTGCTTTGATGCTAGTTTTAATTGCAGATGTTGGAGACATCACTTGACATTGGCAAAAACTGATGTTTCAGTCACAGCATAATGATCTCTTAAGTTTATTGTTGGGTTCCTGTGTGGCAAAGCATGACAAAGAGTTTATTCTTGAATTTATACTTAGAGGCTTTTAATTTTTATCAGCTGATTTAATTGTGACACATGTTATTTGGGGATACCAGGGTGCTTCTGCTGTGCACATCAAGATGATGATTGTCAGGGTTATTTTTGACCTTTGCAACATAATACTGTTATAGTATGTAACTTGACTTTTTTTACTTCAGGAAACTGCATAAACTAATTTTTTTTTTTTTTTTTTTTCTGGTGACTTACTTTAGAAATTAAGTATTCAATGTTTGTGTAACATTAGAAATTTTTCCTTTTTGTGTGCATTTCGTCTTATGGCCAGCTCATCCATTCTTCTAGTCTTGCTAGGTCTACACATGATGCATTTGGGAATAGGGAATGTACATAAAGTACATTACTACAGAACCAATGAGAGTGACTTCTTGTATTTTGGGTATTAACGTGAGACAAAAGGTGTAAAACTTTTCTACTGCTGTGCTTTTCTAATAGATGTGCTAATATTGCTGTCATGTGAAGAGTAGTTGTAAAAAGAATGTTTCAATTGTACTTCCCCAGGCAGCATTAATCCTGGCATTTGTAATTGCTGAGGGTTTTTAAAATTTATTTTATTTTGCAGCCTCTTATAGAATGTCTCTTTATGTGCATTCTTTCTTTATGTATATTATCTAGATGGACGGATACAGGTAAAATTAGTGAACACAACTGTAAACAGTAATAATTCACTTTGATGACAGTTTTAGCAGGGTATAATTCAAATTCTTTTTCCACCTCAAGCAATTCTTCAAAACTGAGGGCTAATGTTTTCTCTGAAAACAAAGTCTTCAATAACCACCACAAGATCTTAGAGAAAATCATATGGGATATTGCTGGAGGGCAGGAATGAAATTCAAACGTGACACCAATATATGACATACATGTAACAGAACTGTAGTGTAAATAAAAGAGTCATAACAAGTTCTGTGTCTTGGGAATAATTATTAAATCATTTTGATAGCATGAGAAAGGCATGTGTTTGTTAATATGGTGCTGAACAATTATGAAACAAAATACAGAATCTAAAAACCTTGTGAGCTCCACAGACACATAATGAAATGAGGATTCAATTTGAATTTCTGACTGAAGAGTTTTTCAGCTTAAATATATATCTCCCAGGGTGTGGAGAGTGCATAAGAAATGTTCTCAGTTTCCTTGGTGAAAAGATTTATAAGTGTGCAAAAGTTTATTTTTATTTATTATTTGCTTCATTTAGATGATTGTGACTCCTTAACACCCTTTCCTTGCTCTAGTCCTAAACAAATTATTTCATTTCTATATTCACATAGTATAGTCCTACAAGCTGTCTTATTATCCTGATATTTGTGATTCTGTGGTAATGTCAGCAGCACTTCAGTCTTCAGCACAAGGGATGACTGAAGCAAAATAATACAAAATGTAGCTATTGTGCTTGGAAGGTATATTGGACAAAGTATGCCTAACTGGAATAAAATAGTTTTGGAAATTTTATTCTGGCTGTCAAACCCATTGTTCAGAACTATTGAAATATACAATTTCAGCCCATTATTATTTTTTCTCTGTGCTTATTTGAGAGCCTGCAGTATATGTAACATTTTAGAAGAAAAAAAGAACTCAGTGGTTTTGACATTTGGTAACTCATGCAGTTTAATTTTGCTAATTCTGAACTCTTCCTTTAATTCTTCATTTCACTAAATTATGAGATGTTCCAGAGCCAAGCCATCTGGCTTCTATAAAAGCCACAGAAAGATCAAGGACATCTCCAACTGATTTTATTGTCCAGAACGCCTCATGAGCCTTTAATGGGAATAATGGGGGTAGGCAGAAAGTTTGGGGGTTTTTTTAGCTTAAAGTGCTCTTATTGATGGCCTTAGAAGTGCAGTCAGCTTTCTACACTGTGTTTCATAAACCTTTTATGACTACAAGAGAGTAAACAAGGTAAAAGTTCACTGTGTTTCTCACTGAATAAAAAGGATATTCTCAATATTTGATACACAGTTTTATTTAAGATGTTCTTCATGGGCTCCATGTGATATTCATACTGAAGTCACTTTGAATTGAAGTATCCTAGTCTTTAATAACTTGAAGTAAAAGATAAACCGAAAATATCTCTCTTGGGCTTTAAATACAAATAGTGCCTGGGTAAGACTTTTTTCATGTGTTTATACCTTGTGTCTGTCAAGGTAAATTTAGGTAAAAAATGTTCCTCATTTATATAAAAAACAACACCTGTGAAGAATTTTTAGCAGTCTGGGAAACTCTGCAGTAATTGACAGTGTTGCTGCATTTAAAACTATGGCTTATTACAAGTCCATTATAAATGGCTAAGTTAGCTTACTCTCTAGTATCAATTTTACTTTCAGTATAATTCCGAACAGAACAGTTGGGATAATGATGGCTATTCTTGACAGCATTTTGCAACTGTGTAGAAAGTTATTATTTGTGAATTTGAAAATTACTTTTAATGTTATAACAGTGAAAAACAATATTCTATGTGTGAAAGAATAGGAATAATACAGGTTTTATCTTTGTTACTTTTTGCAAGGTGCCCAAAACACTCATCTGATATTTAGGAGCTTATTTCTCTTAAGACTAGATGAAGGCTTGTTCCCTCGAGTCAATGAATTAGAAGAATATGGTCATAAATCAGGGCTCAACAGAAAGATCACAAATATAAATCTTCAGTTTCATTCATAATATGAGCCCTTTGCTTTTGTACTTGTTTGAAATGTCTGCATGCCCTGTTTGCCCTCTGACATCTTGATGCAGCTGATAAATATAGCGAGCTCTGTGACCTGGCTGTCTAGAAGCCAGGGCATGGCCTAATGTCAGGCACCTCCAAGGCTTGATTGCACAGGATACACCTTCAATGATTTTAACACTTGTTAATTATTATTGACTTGATCCATGTATTTCCAGTTACAACTATTGATGTAACAATTGATACAGTGCATCTTCCAGATGAGGTGATGATGGGGGCAGTGCTGATGACAATGTTAAGCATGTGTGCACTTTTCACTAGTAGCCTTCAAGCCTTCAATATAATGCCAAGTCTTCACAGGAGGCCATTAGAACGACTGGGAAGTGCACAAAATGTCTTTATCTCACCAACAGACTACTCTTGTGCCCTGGCCAGAACTTGATCCAAGATTCTCAGGTAGATTTGGCTCCAGGATTGTCTGTAGAGCAAATAATGCCAGTCTCTTCCAAGTTCTATAGGCTTCAATGCGTTACCTGCCTGAATAGGAATAAGTTGTTTTGGTTTGTTTTTTTTTTTTTTTTTTCCTAGGAGTAGCTTTGTAGAGATGTTGAGTGAAGAAGTAAAACAATGAGATAGTGGGCAGTTTCACACTGGTGTTCTGATCACCACAGCAACAGAATAAATTGCATAAGGACAAGAGTTCATTCATCTCATTTTTAGATAAATTCAGAACATTTTATTTCTGCAGCATAACCTCCTATTCTGCATTACACACTAATAGAGAAATGCAAAGTGTGAATACACTGATACATGCAGTACAGGAATAAAGCATAGTAGGAAAATACAACAGATAGAAAAGAGTGGACAGTTTTACCACCCAGAACTAAGAATCTGTCTGACATTATCACTGGTTAAAAGAGATCTCTGCCTTGGCTTAATTGCACATAATTTGTCTGACAGTTGAAACACAAACCTAAACAGTCACTCAGATAAAGATACACAAAATTAAGTATTTCATGTGATGCTCAACCCCTTCAATCTTTATTAATAACTTAATTACACTAATTACACTATGGTTTAAAGCATTGCTAGCACAAGAGGGGGAAAAATGATAGACTCTCCTAAGTAATGGGTTGCATAGCAATTCTGTTAGAATTAAGACTAGTAGCAATATGCAAAGTAGCAGTAATTTGTAAATATATACTTCACAGTTTATAATTCCTCTTGTTCCACCATATAATTGTTTTCTTTAGCCAACCGCAGCAGACATCATTCTGGAGGTCTATCCAAGTGTTCCAGGAGTTATGAACACAAGGCTATTCTCAGGCTGAGAAAATCTCTGAATAATGGTAGTTCCATTATGTTACCACTCCTTTGTGTTTATTGCTGTTGTTTAGAGGGGTTTTTTGAACCAATTGTAACCTGTAGCACTAAAGTAAACTGAGTTTTCCTTATTCTGTTCCATTTCATGATGCAACAAAACTGTCTTGCACTGAGGTACTGAAGCCTTTATATTTCAACTCAGACCTAAAGAGAGTGTGCTGCATCCATGTGGTGGATCAAAGGTTACTGGCCTTTAGGCTCTTCTAAAGGTAATGCTTTCTTTTTCATTTAACTACAGAACTTATTTGGATTCTCGTAATGAAATTGGAATATTTTTATTTTAAGTAGGAAAAGTAATTTTTTTCTGAGTTGTTAGCTATTTAAATCAAAGGGATGGAAGCTTTTTAGTGGTGAAGTTATATTTTGGATATTTGGTTAAGCATCTTTATTAATGAAATTAGAATTTATTTCTTAAGTCAGGTTTATCCCTTTCAAGTTAATCTTTTAAATTGAATTGTTCTGATGACTGCAAATATATATTCCAATAAGAATATTCCTGGGAACTTTTGTAAATTATTTCAAAACGTAAAATTATTGCAATTATTTCTATTGTCTTCAGAGTAATATTTTCCCTTATTAAAATTTAGAACCAAGTAGAATTGACAGGGGAAATTTTACTTTATCTCTTGTCTAGAACTCTCAGGGCCAATTCCAGAGATCCTGTTAATTGTTACATTTTAAAATGTAGAGATACAACAAAATGGAAAGGTGTTTAAAGCATTCAGATTTGGGCTAACTTGAGCGGTCATTCAAAGTTAAGGGGTCAGTTGCATTTGCAGTTTTTCAAGGATTTTGGTGCTTTGTCATTCCATGCTATGTCAGTGAGTGTGGGTGTGTGTGCCCAGAGACATGCATAGCTCAGTCACCACAGTGCCTGCCTGAAGGGTTTTGACTATTGTAATGCTTCCCAGCCAAAGTTGCTGAGTAGCTCTGTGGTTATGTACCACATGAGCTACAGAAAGGTGCTTCTCCTATTCTTGCCCTGATAAATTATGAAAGTGTCCCTTGTAGACACTTTATTACCATTCTTTCTCTTACTCCAGTCACCTGTCACCTGCCTTTATCATTGAGATCAGTGATTTGATGCTTAGTCTTTGAAGATTCCCCAGATGTGATATTTTTATATCCTTTAATGTTTCTGAACTTTTGAATGCCTACTTAAAAAGCTGTCAGGAGTGATAGGTATCAACAGAGATGTCTCCATATTGTCACAATGGTGATTCTACATACCATCAGAATTAGAATGAAAGTATTCTGTTATTGTATTAAAACATACTATCCAAGGTTGCATGTTTGGGATGGTAAAAATCAAAGGCACATAACATAGAATGTTAGTTTGTCTAGGAGTAATTCAGTGGTGATGGCAATAAATAGAGAAGTGTTCTTTGCTCATTTGTGCCCCCAGACTCTAGATCTCATTTTCCTAGATTTTAATTCAAGTACACTTTATGAACTGAAAAATGCAAAGATAATTGTTAATTTGGTCCCTAGCAGCATTACCTTTATACTACTTCTACTGAATTCTGATTATTACAAACAAAATTTTATTTTTTGTTTGATTTTAGAATATCTTTTCTTAGCCTTTGGTAGTCTCAGTCTGATAAGAGTGTAGGGATGAAGACAGAATCACATGAGGGGTCAGGTTGGAAGGGACCACAGTGGGACACATGGTCCCAGCTCCCTGCTTGAGCAGGGCCACCCCAGAGCACATGGTACAGGATTGCATCCAGGCAGTTCCTGAGTATCTCCAGTGAGGGAGAGGGTGAATAAAATTAGGTGATTTGTTAATGGTTCTGACTGGTGAATGGTGCTACAATACATATTGTAGACTCTGGGAGGTATGTCTTCAAGTCCTTTCATGATATATTCTTAAAATTCATTTAAGTTACTTTAGTATTGTTTTTTTTGTAACACAGTAGAAAGAGGAAAACTCTGCGAAACTTGAATTTTGAGGCTGTCAGTTTTAATTAAAAGCAGTAATGTTTCCTTTTCTTTTTAATAAACTTAGTGCCTAGTTTAGAACTCTCGGTGCAGAATTCCCAAAGACAGTTCTTTTTGCACAGCTTTTGCACTGTCTTAATGTCTTTTAATCAAAGGGTACAATGTTACTGCATCCTGAAGAGGATTGCATGAGAACAATTCATACTGAATTATGAGACAAAGCACTCTTATAAGTTCTTCTGTGATTATATTCATTCCTTTTTGCAAAATTGTCTTGATGATGTAATGATACAGATAAATAAAGGGTATAAATATAAAATATAGCTGAATGTAACTAATTTATTATAGAATGCTGTTTCTTTTACTTGAATTTTACTTTGCTGCAAAGGCATCTGATTTTGAACTTTGCGAGATAGTCAAAATGCAGTTAGACCACTATTTGGTGTATTAATGGATTTGTAAATCCAGATGAATTACAGTTCAGACTAAGTCACTATATAAACCTGCATTATGGCTGGTTGTTAAAGAAAAGCAGTATGAAAATGGTATTATTAGAAAGTATCGTTGCAATATTTCCTTTCTCAGTTTCTTCCTAACTTCGTGATCCTTCTTGAACCTCTGTGTGTTTTTCTCTTACACTGAAGAATATTGGAGCAGTGAATATTCAAATGTGTTTGGTTGGATCAGACCTGTTTGTCCAGCCCTGAAAAAGCACCTGTATTTGAAAGGGATTCTGCTATTGTAGTAGTTGGTGAATAGGATTTCACTGGGAACTGATCTGTGTGCAGTGAGAAATAGGGTCCTTTTGCACACTGTTTGTAATGGAGTGGAAAATTACATTTGCTATTGCAAGAACAGCCCCATTAGTGGGAAAGCAGATTCTCTTGCAGAGAGCTGGAATGCACCTCAGGCAGTGTCAGGGTGACAGTCCAAATAATGGGAGTTTGGAATGAACAGGGAGATTCTAAAATGAAAAAATGCTTCTCTTCATACATTGTGGTTCCTTCATAAACTTATTGCTACATAAGGAACAGTTTGATTTAAAACAGCATGAAACCAAAAAACGCCACATATTTAAGCAACTGTTTCTTACTTGTTTTGAGGATGAAGCCTACTGTTGTGAAAAGGAAATGCAGTGGTTTTATTCTTAGACCATTATCTAAACCAGTCTGAAGCTACTAATGTAAACAGGGATGCTAAAGTGTTTTGTTAGAGGTTTTTTTGGTTATGCTTTTAAATAACACTGCAAGTGTTGTCAGTTATAGCTCAACCATATGGGTTCTTTAGGCATTGAGTAAAGGATCTTCTGTCTAAGTGTAGGGATTGAAGACAAGTTTTAGCTATCACTGACCTCCCCTAACACCTTTTCTTCTCAGTGAAACTGTTTTATTCTCGCAATGAATAATTAACTTCTCAATAGGCATATAAAATTAGTGGTGTCAGGTTTATTTTAAAGTGCTTACAAGACTCTGACAAGGAAGATAAATTTCAAATGCTGACGGTTCAAAGAGTAAAAATAATTTCTCTTCTTCTGATGCTTAAAACCCCCAGATAACAACAACAACAACAACAATAATAATAATGCAATTATAATTAATAGAACTATTAATGACTGTGAAGTACATAATATCAAGAACAGAGGGGACTGCAATTCACTGTAATTCTGTTATTATACTGGGATCTAGAAGAGTTCTGGTAGGGCTAGGCCATGCTCTAGAATGACAGTCAACCTTGAATTTATTTAAAATTTGCCATTTCCCTGAGTGATTGAAATTAAAAAAATATAAAAAAAGGAAAAAGTAGAAAATGTTTATGCTGGAATTTGTTCTGCAAAGTCCACTACAAAGGATTGTGAAGTAGCTCTATGGTGCAGACCAGGAGTTTAGAGAGAATAAAAGCCTTAGGTTTTATTTTAATTTGTCTGTCACAGCTACCTGCTGAGTTTATAGTCATTAACTTCTCTAGGAACTGATCTAAATGGTAACATTCAGATTGACATTTGATTGAAATAAATGCTCAAAGACTGTTAGAAATAATTAAGCTTATCAGCCTCAATGATTCACAGATCCCCGGCCATTTAGACTGAAATATCTGTCAGGGTTTTCTTATAGAATCCCTTGTTTTGCAACAGAATTTCTCTGTAGAGCATCTTATTCCCAGAGTAATTTCTGTTGGCATTTCTCTTATTAGTATTATTATGTGATTATTGTGTGCTCTGACCAAGAGCTTATCTTGGATTTTTCAGGTAAGAAATATCAATCATTAGGATATTAACAAATTTTTCAAGGGCAGTATTTTTATCTGTGCAGAAGAGAAGTATCCATAATGGAATTATGTTGCAGTTTTTTAATTCAACAGAAAAGGTAGGCATCAAACATTAGGTAGAGTGAATTGATAGAGCATGGATTTTGGCTGAAGTCACCAAAAAAAGAGATATTTGCGCTTCATGCCCATTAGAGGAATGAACTGATTTTTGCTTTTTTTTTTTCTCATCTGCAGCATCTCCCTGACTTGTCTTTGTCTCAGTAATGGTACCATCTAATTTACAGCTTAATTTTTTAATAGGTTTCCCATTCTAACACAGGTGTGAGAGAATTGAAACCCATGTGTAATCAGTATTTGTAGTTGTTACGGGTCCACTCTTTTTGTCTTCCTCATGAGTGACACTTGGATATGTTGGCTTCTATCCTCAAAGATAAAAGGAAATGCTTAATGTCTTCTGACTTGTATGTTTCTGATAAAATAATTTTGATTATCAGGGCAAATTATCTGTATGTTAGGTTTCCACTGAGCTCATTTCAGCTACGGTCCTGAAGTGTGGTTTGTGTAGGAGAGTCTCCAGGTGGTATCACTGAGCAAAGACTGAGGCTTTCGTTGTCCAGATCAGATTTTTACTTTGGTAAGTCAGGATAATGGGGATAAAAATGCAGTAAGTGAATGGGGCCTGATGCCCATGCCTTGTGAAATGCTGAGTGGAAGATCTTCTGAGTGTTAGGATGGTGTTTGGACCATTCCATTTGTGAATTAGTGAATGGCAGTTAGGCTCTGGGCCCATTCAGACAACTCTTACAGTTCATGATGGGCAGATGCACAGCAAATTTTAGTCTTTGTTGAAACATAATCAATTTTTTAAGCTAAGATGATCTTTATCAAAGGGGAATATCCACAGCTGCACAATGCAGGTACGTGTCCCGAGAGGTATTAGACTAGAGCTGTAATTGAAATGCTAAACCAATCTTGGTAGGGATTAACTTTTCTTTTTTCAAATATTTCTTCAAAAATGAGAAAACTTGAGAACTTTTAATTGAAATGATATATCCTGGTTTTATTTTATCCAATAAGAAGTGCAAACTGTGTGGAATGAAATAAATATGTTAGGAGATGACACCATCTTGGCATTTGTACACATTCTTTTATAAATATATTCTTTCTCTTACCTGCCTTGAAATACTTTTAATATAATTAAAAGCACAGAATGAGTGCCAGGCTTGTCAATTCCAACAACAAAGTGCTGAAATTTTCAGTGAAACTGAGAGATCCATCTCCCACACATTGTAATGAATAGGTTCATAAAAGGAAAATAGTTTAATTACATTTTAGTTCATGGATTGTTAATAGGCTGAAGTATCTAAATTGAATAATGTGATTCTGGTAATAATTATGTGTAAATGAACTTGTTTAAATGATATTTTACAGCTTCTTTATAAAATTACAGCTAGAGGCAATCCAGTGATAGACAGACAAAGGCCATGCAAAAATTATCATAAACTATTAGCTTGTTTGCAAAGGGTTTTATGTTAATCTTTTAGTACTTAAAGCACTCTGCAATTAACATATCACGGGGAGCTGCCTCGCAGCAAAGGCATGCAAATTAAAGTGCTCAGATAAAAAGCCATTCACATAAAAAAAATCAAAGAAAGGGTGGCATAGCACTCAAAGGGTACTGGTTTTATATTTGAGATTAAGGAGGTGTAATGATTGTGTTATCTAACTAGAGTTGTAATTAAAGCTTTTCTCCTGCAGACATGACAATAGATACAGCATTGATTTCGGTGTTTTAATTGTGAAAGTCATTTTATTTCAGGGCAGAAGATATGAATAGCCTAAATCAAAGGGCTAGAAGATTGCTTTGTTGATAGTACTTGTTCAACAGCTGCCTTGTTGCTTAATACACAAATGGGGAGAATGGTGAAAGAGATCCTGGGAGGTGCTCTGTATTGTAATTCTCCTGCTGGTTTCCTTTCCTTTCATGAAAAAGGCAAGGATCTGTGTCCTGATTGTAAACAAGCAATCTTTTCATACATCACCAGTAGTTTTCCTCCTTTAGTTTCCTCTGAACAAAAGAAGTCATAAAAACCTTGAACTAACTTTTACAACTGCTCTTTTCAAACTACAAAAGTTTTTTGTAATAAAACCATCATCTGCTCTCAGAGATATCACACTTTTAGTGGGGAACAAAAGTCTCCATATGGCTGTAATTCTTGTTATCAGAATGCCACTGTAACAAAAGGGATGTGCTGTGGGGAATTCAATGTTAGATTTTATTTGCATTATGTTTGTGGCTGTACAGTGTTACATTGGGAAGGGGTGGCTTTTTCTTTTTTTTTTTTTTCTCCCCAATCACTGTAGTAACAGAGTAGAAAATGAATGATCAGACTAAATACATCTGGCTAGATTCTCAGCTGGCATACGTAGCTGTCCAGTGTTCTCATTCCAGCAGGGAGTTACATCTTAGGAATGGGCAAGGCCCAGGGGCTGATTTGGGAATGAATTAACTCAAACTGAGGAGGATACAGTTGATCAGTTTGAAAAAGGCCAGTATAAATATTGTGTATTTCCTGATATGGAAGGAGTTAACTCAATATGGCAAGTCAGTATAGCTTGTTTCCTTTCTGGTGTGGAAGAAATTAACTGAATGTGTAACTACATGCATGTAAGAGGAATTGCATAATTTTTTATGGTACCAGTATATTTGAAATTTCAGCCTTTCTATTATAGACAAGGTGCAAGTAGTAATTGTGTGTTTTCTCTTTCCTTACCAGAATACAAATTATTGGGTGCAGAAGGGAACATTGTAACCAAGGATAAGAACAAGGCTGGGATACTTAATGCTTTCTTTGCCTCAGCCTTCAGCAGAAAAACTGGTTATCCTCAGAGCAAGCAGCCCCTGAGCTGGCAGAGAGGGAAGGGGAGCAGAATATCCTCCTGTTTCCAGAGGGAAGTGCTGAGTGACCTGCTGAGCTACTTAGACACAACTCTATGGGGCTGCCTGGGATCTACCCAAGGGTACTGAGAGAGCTGCTGGAAGAGCTCACCAAGCCACTCTGCATCATTAATCAGCAGTCCTGGCTAACCAGGGAGATCCCAGATGACCGGAGGTTGGCCACTGTGATGCCCATCTACAAGATGGGCCAGAAGGAGGATTCTAGGAACTACAGGTCTGTCAGCCTGACCTTTGTGCAGGGGAAGGTTATGGAACAAATCCTCTTGAGTGCCATCACGCAGCACATAGAGAACAACCAGACTGTTGGGCCCAGCCAGCATTCGTTTAGGAAAGGCAGGTGCTGTGTGACCAACCTGATCTCCTATGACCAGGTGACCTGCCTAGTGGATAAGGGAACGGCTGTGGATGTTGGCTACCTGGACTTTAGCAAAGCCTTTGACACTGTCTCCCAGAGCTTCCTCCTGGAGAAGCTGGCAGCCCATGGCTTGGACAGGTGCAGTTTGCTGCGTTCGAAACTGTCTGGATGGCTGGGCCCAGAGTGGGATGGTGAATGGTGTCACACCCAGCTGGTGGCCAGTGACTAGAGTGGTTCTCCAAGGCTCTGTACTGGGGTCAATCCTGTTTAATGTCTTTATCACAGATATGACGAGGATCAAGTGCACCCTCAATAAGTTCATAGACAATGTGAACTTGGATGGGAGTGCTGATCTGCTGGAGGGTAGGAAGGCTCTACAGAGGTATCTGGATGGGCTAGATCAGTGGGCTGACATCACTTGTTTGAGGTTCAGCAGGGCCAAGTGCTGTGCCCTGCCCCTGGGTCACAGCAACCCCCTGCAGTGCTACAGGCTGGGGGCAGAGTGGCTGCAAAGTCTCAGTGGAAAAGGACCTGGGAGTGCTCGTCAGGAGCAGCTGAACATGAGCCAGTGTGTGCCCAGGTGGCCAAGAAGCCCAATGGCATCCTGGCCTGTATCAAAAATAGTGTGGGCAGCAGGACCAGGGAGATGATTGTCCTGTACCGAGCGTTGGTGGGGCTGCACCTCAAGTACTGTGTCCAGTTTTGGACCCCTGGCATGAAGAAAGACATCGAGGTGCTGAAGTGTGCCCAGAGAAGGGCAACAGAGCAGGTGGAGGGCCTAGAGTGTTTGACAGGGCCTAGTTGTTTGAGGAGGGGCTGAAAGAACTGGAGTTGTTTACCTAAAGAAAAGGAGGCTCAGGGGAGACCTCATTGCTCCCTACAGCTACCAGAAAGGAGGTTGCAGCAAGATGGGGCTGGCTTCTTTTCCCAGGCAGCCGGTGACAGGACATGAGGACATAGCCTCAAGCTGTGCCAGGGCAGGTTCTGGTTGGATATTGGGAAGAATTTTTTTCACTGAAAGGTTGGTTAAGCATAGGAATGGACTTCCCAGGGTGGTGGTGGCATCATGATCTCTGGAAATGTTCAGTAGATGACTGAATGTGACACTAAGTGCTGTGGTTTAGTTGGCATGGTGGTGTCTGTGCAAAGGTTGGACTTGAACCTGGACGTTGTTTCCAGTCCTATGAATATAGGGATTGATATGATGCAGGTTCTTACATAATACAAACTAGCCTAGATTCCCTTGGAGCCTTTCTGAGAGACTCAAATACACTGAAATAAGCCTGGCTTTCTGCCAGTAGACCCGCACATTTCCTAATTTGGGCTAAAAGTAGGAGCCAGTATGTCCCGAGAGAAACCATTCTCTTGTAAGTGTAAGCAATATGGACTGGTTACACTTTGTTTCTGAGACTGCACTCTGCTGCTGGTCCCCACCCTTATTGTTGCTGGGCTATTGATTTAATTTGCTTTTTTCCCTTATAATTTTCAAAGCTCTCCATGGAACTGGATAACTATCTAAGAAATTGCTTTTCTCCTGCTGTAGTGACAGATTCCCTTGACAGCTACATTTCACAGGAGCTATGAAACTGTTAGCCTTGAGGATGATGTTTTGAGAGCAACAGACAGAGCTTTCTCAGCAGCTGGCTCGGGGCTGTGGAGCCTAGTTCTGGAGGAGGACAGAATGACCACGAATCTCATTTCTTTCTTGCTTTGTAACATCATTGAGCTGATGTTACCCACAAACGGAGGGGAAACAGTGACAAAAGCAAAAGGTAGAAGAGACTGCAGGCAGAAAAGTTCATGCGGAAAGTGAAGAGACAAGACCATCTGACAACTCATACAACAGAGTGGTTATAACCTTTATTCAAATAAGACTAAGCAACATGCCTTACTTCTTTTGGAAACAAAAATGTTGTATAGATGGACTGGGATTTCTAGCCTGACTTCTAAGCCAAGGGCTTTAAGAGATTCCATCTATATGTGGTGCCATAGCTAAGAAGCGTAGGTTCATGAACATTTAGGAATACAGTGGGGTCCTTATTTATTTATATTGATGTATGTATAGACTGTTGGAATTCATCTGTGCATGATTAATTGAAAAAGCTTTTGGGATTGTTGTATCTTGACTTTAAGTCCACTCCTGAGTGGAAGAATTGTTCAGCTACATTTCCATAAGCTGAACTACTACCCCTTTCCACCTCCAAATGGTTAATGAAATCACTACTTGCTTGAAATACTTAGAAAAAGTCTGAGGAGAAATCAAATCTCTTGTGGATGTTTTGCAGTATATTGTGTACAGATTTTCACTGTGGTTTTTTGGAAGGTAGAGTTTTTTGTACTTGTTATATAGACTTTATTGAATCTTACTGAGGTTTAATCTTTACTCTTACAAGTTCCCATATTTGCAGACTTCTACCTATCTAATTACAGAGGACTTTCAGGTAGGATACTATTTCACTGCATCTTAATTCAGTAGGAAAAGTGAGACTGAAGGTAAAGATAAGTCTAAATAGTGTTATATTTATATGCAGCTCTTTGTGGCCATTTCCAATATTTAGGGAAGGAAGTTTGCAGGATAACATTACATAAGATGTCACACCAGATAAAATAAAAGCATTTTAGGAAAGTTTTTGTGCCTAAAGAATTGGTGTAACTTCTTCATATAGAATGAGAATATTTAAAAAATGTATTCCTTGTTTTTTTCAAGGGACCGTTTCCAGTATAACTCCAACTGGAAATGTACATGATCTGCCTACTACTTTGTAGGACAAGGAGTTTTTGGAAGCTAAAAGCCTTAAGCTCTCAAGAACTGTACTGAAGACTAGAAACCACCTACAAGCTTGAGTCTGCCACAGGACTTAGATTTCTGAGGAAAAAGTAATGGAAAAGGTTTTATGGTCCCTCTCATTAGGATTATGTGTATATGGTAATTTTACACAATTACAGACACACATTTTGTAAGCCTTCCAAGAGCAATCTCATTTTGTCTGAGTGATAAAGTTCTAATCAAGTAATACTGTTTGCTTGGAATTTTTGGCTTTGGATTTCCCCCAGTCTTGAATGCTCATTACATTTTACCGGGAATCCTTTTCAGATATTATTTCTCTTGTAAGACCTTTGCTGATCTTCCATGGAGATACAGCTCTCCTTTTGGCTTAGTTGTTTCTCAGCTTCTGTGGAAGTGTATTCATTCCTCTGTTATATTCTCCTGATCAAATTCTCTGTGGTTTTGGTAGTGTCTTTAGTGGAACATACTGAATTCACTCTCAAATGTCTCAGGCTTAGTGTTTTTTTCAGACAGAATCAATTTGCTCTTAAATTTTCTAATGAGGGATTCTGCTGCTGAAGACACGAGTACTTTACTGGGACTAAAGCTGCTCTGCTGATTCTTTGCTCCTAATAACTGATGGGAAAAGCACATATTCAGTGCTTTGGTCAATGGCCATCTGTTCTTGTGCTCAGTGCTTGCTTATTATTGTCGTGTCACTGCTCTGAGTTCTGAAACTCTCACATTAATATATAGACTTTATAACTGTGCATTTGGTAATAACTATCTTCCAAGTTATTGTAGGGAAAAAAATAATGGTTGAATAAAATAGCCATGGCCATCTTTAGGAGTTGTTAAAGATGTAGGATAAGACAGTGGAAGATTAGTATAATTTCAGTTCATTCAGTGTTGCAGAAAGAATATGAATTCCTTAGAGGTTATGAAATTCCTGCATCATTGAACATTTCAGTTTATGTGGATCAAGTCATATGCCATATATCTCCCATATCAGGGACACTGGAAGGTCATCACCCATAATGACTCCTACTTCATTGGTTAACCTACAGAAATCAGTACAGCTAAACCCACACATTAGAACACCTTTCACTTCAGAAAGCTGCAGTGGAATTAAAAAAAAAAAAAAAAGGCAACAAATGGGAGGAGTGGACTACAATCTTAAGTGTGGTATTGATCCACTAGATTTGGAGAAAGTTCTTCCTTAGTTTTAGGTATGTCCTGAGGCTCTGGCTGTGTCACAAGCCGGATCAGACACTTGCTCATAGAACTAACTTCAAGTTGACTGCATTTCTGGAATACATCAGGTAAGCTTCTTTTGCAAGATCTGGCCCTATGAGATCTTCTTACTGATAATTTCCATTTTAGGTTTGAGCACTTTTAGCTCACCGTACATTAGAGCATCCTATATAAAGAATTTGTCAGTGTGACTGAACTCTTATTCACTGGGAATTGTGAGCTCAGAGGATTTAGAGCACAAGATCCTGAAGCAACAGGCCTTTGGTTTTCTGTCCAAGTTTTGCTTGACATTTCTGAGCTTTGCAGAGTATCAGCTTAGGGGTATGTTTTAAAAAATATTTTCCTGGAATGGCTTGCTGACTACCCTGTATTACCATGAACTATCAATTTATTCTACAAGAACTTAGAATGTCAGAAATATAAGATAATTCAGGGTTACTAATGGACATTTTATGTAGTACTGACATGGGGATTTGTTATCTAGCAGCAAAAGCAAGTGCTGACTTCATTAAGTAAAGGAAAAAAAGCCCACCCAAAGAAACAAACAAAAAAATCCTGCACTACATTTATCACTTCTACTCCTACTTCTTAGTGCTGGTGAGTTTTTATTAAGCACACCATTTTTATTTTGTGATATCTGTGTCCATGAATCAATGCAACTATAATAGAACAGTTCATAGACACAGTGACCCCTTTTTTAATCTTTCATTGAAAAGTCATTTTTCCTCCTGTGCATTGTGGGTTATGTAGTCACAACCATAGAAATAATGCAGTCAAGAGTTGTCATGGATTACATGATTTTTATGGTATTCTGCAATTTTCAGTCTTGGTTTCTTTCTTCAAAAATTTTATGAGCAGCCATCGTCTAGTTTTTTTCTTATGTGAATCTCTCTAGGCTTCTACTGCCTGGTATTTTTAAAAAGGCTGGTCTCTTTGGTACAAGAGATGGAAAGTATTGCTAAAAAGCAGCTTTAAAATTGCTCCCAAAAAGTCTGAAATTGAAGGCAGGAGTTATGACAAATATTAGGAGTGACTGAAGGGATACTGGCTGGGGAAAGAATTTCTCGAGAACTGACCAGGCACAGACTTAGAGTGTTCCAGAGTTTATGAGAACATGCAGTCACGAAGTCAAAGGCATTGCAGATGGTAGACTCATCACAGACCTGCATTTAAAAATAGGATTAATCACTATCTCTTTCCTTCAAAGCAACATTGAAAATTCTTTGTTCAAAGCATATGTTTATTCAATACAAATGTCTTTGGTAACTCAGTTGCCATTAGTCAAGCTAGAGAGTTTCTGAGAAAACCAATCTTACCCTCAAGAGACTGTTTACAGGGCAAGACAAATATGAAACATGTTCAGGCACAAGTTCTATAGCTGAAAATAGATGGTCACTAAGAATGGATGATTTTATGCATTAGGAAAGGGTAATAATCTGAAAAGAAGACTCTCTGAAATAGATCTTATTTTTAATGATATATAGATTATGTATCACATATTCCAGCCATGAGCAGCCAGATTTTTTTGTGATTCCTTGGAGTTCTTCTCTTGTAGTCTGTATTTGTCCTGCCAGATTCCATGTGTGCTGCCATATTTTTCCAGTCAGAATAGTAGTCATTTCTTTTTTGCAAGTAATTGGGGTTTAGACGGGGGTTTTTGTGTGTTGACTTGTTTGGTTTCCTTTTCTTGTAGGCTGTATCTCTATTTACAAGACACGCAGATAATTAAGGGCAGCAGAAAATGATCTTTGTTGTCAAAACAAGAATATATTCCTGGATCTATTCTGGCTAACATGATATATGTCAGGCAGGTGTCTGCCCTTAGCTTTGGGTCAGTTGGTTTGGACCAATCTGCTCTGTACCAGATTTCAAACAGGTGTTTTTCCTTCACTTGGTGTTTCTTGAATCTTCTGTGAGATTGAATGTTATTTGAGTTTCCAGAACCTTCAGGCAAGCTGTAGAGCTGAGACAGAAATATGCAGTATGGCTGCAAAAAATGGGGGTAATCCCACTCTTTGATGAGGAATAGTATTTTTATAGGAGGTAAATAGAAGTTATGGCCTTTTAGTTGTTTCAGTCTGTCTGTGGGTGCTATGCCTTGATCAACAGAGACAGAATCAAGAATTTATGTTGTCTTCTAGAGAGCTGTCAGTGTTTCAAATTCATACATGTCAGCCAGAGGAAAAAAGGGAAAATTTGGTGTAGATATTGTCAGGAGTGTTGTTGGAGAAATGAAGATGTGGACCAGTGGAAAGCCAGGAAGCAGCTGGGTAGATCCAACCCAGTCCAGAATCTTGGGTCATTGAGATCGTTTGATGTCCATGAGCTTGTGACATGATTCATAAAATCATAGAGTATCCAGACTTGGATGGGACCCTTAAGGGTTGTTAAGTCCAATTCTAGGCCCTGCACAGGACAACCCCAAGAATCACAACTTGTGCCTGAGACCATTGTCCAAATGCTTCTTCTACTTTGGCAGGTTTGGTGCTGTGACCACTTCCCTGGGGAGCTGTTCCAGGGCCCACTCTGGTTCAGTTGTCATTGCACTCTAAAAGACAAAATCTGAATACTGAAATAAGTAAGGAACATAGTGATTGAGCTGCTTCTTGCAGGTCAAGGTAGGTAAGCAAGGGAAATGTTTTCCTCACTTTTAATAGTCACTCCAGTAATATGTTCACATGTACCAAGGGGAAAAAACTACAGCAACTGAAATGAAGAAAAATGAATTAAATTAATTAAAGCGGGAGAATTGTGATCTAGGATTGGACTCATAAATGAGCGGAATGCTTAGAATGGAAAAAGCTTACTAAGCGGTTCCAATAACAGAAACAAACAGTTCTATATGTTAACTTCATCTTGTGTTTAGTCTGAGAGGAACAAAGCAATCCCTGGAAAAGACAGACAATATCCTCCCACGCACTTAGCAGCACAAAAGATGGGTGGCACTGTTATAGTGGAAAACCTGTGCAGTTCCTGTTATACGTTTCATTTCAACTGTGCAGAACAGAAATCTCTGGATACATAGAAACACTCTTTTGAGTTAAATAGCCAAGCTGTGCAGAATCCTTCAGTACCCACATTTATAACAGAAATAGCCTCCAGAGTCGACTGTTTATTTATCAATTGTTAATTGAGTTGATGTTTACTCACGATTGTAAACAGATGATTAATTTATGGCTGAGTTTTATTACTATGATAGTGAAGAGATCATTAGAAAGAAGGATTATAATAGGGTTCTCTGCACTTGTGAGGCTAGTAATAAAGATTGACTATTATAATTAGATAAAGCTTTGTAACAAATACTATTAAATTGAATCTGGACTTTATTTAAATGCACTGGCCTGTTATCTAAAATGTATTAGCAGTGTGTGTGGGTTAAGTAGAACCCCTGCCTACAATGTTTACTGTCTTCTTCAGAGATTAAAATGGCTCTATACTTGTTGGCTAAATGGCAATATTATGCATTATGCATGAGCGTTCCTTCTATTGAAAACTCTAAAAATATTATTGTAACACAAGGAAAATATGATATTTTCTTTCAGTTTTAACCTGGGGTTGTTTCCAACTTTAATTTTGATGATAGGTTAACCAAACCTAATTCAAGACGGTAGTATTAGACTTCTTCAAAAGTGAGCCTGTGCAACACTTTTGCGTAATTCTGTTTAATGAAAGTCAGAGTAAGAGTTCCGTGAGAATCCAGTGGCAATGTTATGGAGCATTTGATTTCTTAATTTTCATGGAGGCATGGAAGGCAACAAAGGAAGCTGCAGTGGGATGGGATGAAGCTTTCAAAAATGTAAATCTACACCTACCCCCCATCCCCCTCCTTTCTACTTTTCTTCTTCTCCTGCCCCTTTTTGGAAAAGTGTCTATTATGGCTCAAAAGGAGTCCAAATTCACTAGAGCTCTATGAGATTTAGCTGTTATTTTTGAACATAAGCTTAACATGAAGAAGCTCTTCTTTGGCCTATTTGGGAGTACAGATGTAATGTGAATCTAGTGTGAACAAGTGTAGGAAGACTAAGTGGATATTTTAACAATATTTTAAGATGGAAAGAGATATAGGCAGAACTTGCAGCTGTAATATAAGCATCTTTTTAGCACTCTGGGCATTTCAAATTAAAAATGCCATGTCATCATAGGAAATAGTGTAATGATATTACAGGGATGATAAAACCAGACATTTTTAAAAACCTTTATATGTTGCACCATAATCACTCTGTGGTTTCATGACAACTGAATGCAAAATTTCCACTCTTTTTTGTCAGATTCTTTAGGGGTAGAGAAACACTGTTCTCACCTTCCATGGTCTGAGTGCTTGAAGGCTTAGCATCTTCTGGAGTTGCTTCAGCTACAGGCTGTCAGATTGTGAACCCTCAGGCTATGCAGAAATGCTCTCATCCTGATAGGCGCTGAATCTCGAATGAAGATCAGTGCTTGCCAAGCACCTATCAGTATCTGTTTCCAAATGACCACAAAGCACTTCTCTGCTCAGCTGAGACTTGAGACCCTTATAATATTTATAATGGGAAATGAAAAGCTCTCACCCTGTGGCCTGAAAGGGTTCCCAGTGCGCTGTGCAGTTACTCTTGCGCTGCTCTGCTCAGAGACAGGAGGCTCTCACAGTCAGCAGAACTGATGAGCCTACTGTCATGTTGCTACCCATATCCAAAAGTTACTCCAGTATTTTAGTTCTGAGAAAACACTATTTGTGAGTTATTTTCATTCTCTTGGAGGGATTTCTTTGTTGCAAGAAGAGGTTTGGAATAGATTAATTTATGTAAACTATTTGATTACTAAAATGATATTTAGAAGAAATGTTAAAGCCCAGAGGTTCAAAAACAACAAACTAGAGAAATGATTGAGCTGCAACTTCCTTACACAAAATGCTGTCCCTGAAGAGGTGGAAAATATGAAAAAATTAAATGCAGTTCATAGAATTTACTTGGAAAGGATTAATAATGTCTCAAAATAGTCTCAGACTCTGGACATGTTCATGGAAAGTTTCCATAGAAAGGGTCTGCTAGTTTGAGCCTTGCACAGCAAGTGGAGAGAGTCTTTTGATCTTGCCTGACTTGATGGGACATGGGATGAAGCAGACTTTAATCAAAAATGATTAATAAATAATTCCCAAAATACGATTTGTCTTTCCTAGCGAAAGTAATTCTTTTAAACTCCGTGGGGAAAATAGAATTTTTTATTGCTTTTTATAAATCTGTCAGCACGTTTTAGCATTATCAGTTCTCACCAGCACTCTGTCCCATGGCTGTCAATATGACTATGCTGAAAACTCAAGTGTCATTCTCAAGCTACTCACCTGCTTACCTTCTGAAACAGTGTAAAGGCAGGTATTAAAAAAAGGTGGGATGGGAATTCAAGACAGAAACATCCAAGAATGAATTTGAAGGCAAAATAGGGAAATGTAGAAAAATTCCATCGGAAGCTGACTTTGAGAAACCAACATATAAGAAACAGCTTTGAAGAAACAAACGTGGATTGGTCAAAACTGTAATCCTATTTAGATTTTGTTCCTTTATGTGACTAAAACATACTTGGTTTTCCCTGTGAAAAATGTGTGGTCTGAAGCCCAATACACAGGATCTGTTCTGAAAGGGTCCTAAGGAGACAAATCAGCCAATTGTAGGCAATGCACAGAAATCCAGAGCTGGTGGGAGAAAAACTGGATTTCAGATCAAATTTGTATGGCAATAGCTAAAAATTGTTTCTAAGAAACAGTTGGAGTTGACCAAACACAGGGATGATACTATTCCTTATGAACTGATCAAGGTTTCTGTTTTCAAAAGAATATAATAGTGTTGGTGGAGAACTTTCCATAGAGATTTTAATTTTCTTCTTAGAATGTGTATCTTCTTTCAAGTACATGGAAAGACTGGTGCTTATAATCAGGATCTCAGTTGCAATGAACCAGTAATTTGCACAATCCACTATTTTTTACTCTTAGGACTCCAGTGGAAGGTATAAAGGAAGAGTTCTACTTTTTTTGCTGTTAATAAGATAGAATTGAACTTCTAGAAAATAAGTCATTGTTATTGCTTTATTCTGCTATTTCTTTAGATTTAGATCTTTTGTTAGGTTATATACCCTGGAGATATTAAACAAGGGGGCAGGGGGAAGCATTCTTTATAGAAGTTTATGAAAACTGGCACATAGCTGGCATGTGAAAAGCTGTCATGGTAATCAAATCTTTGATAGATTTGACAGTGATATGCTTGCATAGGTAAATCCACACAATCCTGAAAGACATCAAATGGGTACTTAAGTCCTCTTAAATATAGACGATTTTATTCAGTTGCTAAACATTCAACATAGAAGAATTAGATAATTTTAGCTAGTGTATATAGAGCAGCTACAAGTTAACTTGTTTTGTTTTCTTCTAATCTTCTTCAAAGTTTCCAGGCCAGCCTTTCACTGAAGAATATACAATATTTTAGTTGTTTGATAAGTCTTGCAACAAGAAAAGAAGAAAGAGCAGCATAGTACAGCTGGTGTTTTTAAAGTAAGTTGTTGTTTGACAGCCATGGAGATATTATAATTGTAATTCATTGAGCAGCACTCTATGAGGAAGCAGAAGTCCCTGCTGGAACTACTCCACAATTTTCCAGCTGTTATCTGTTTTCTTCACACAAGGAGGGCTTGCATTGCATCTTAAGCCTTCAAGAATGTATGGTGCGCTGGATATAGCGTGTATTTAACTGTGGACTGGAAAATGAAGCCAATGTAAACTCCAGTTATTGCTGGGCCTTTTCATTTTTCTGACATCAGACACAAAAGGTCATGACTGCTTATGTCCCATTTAAAACAGCAGTAAAGATTCAAAAACCTAAAAAAATTGCAGTGCCTTAATTAAGCACTTCCAGAGGAACACTCTGGAAGTTTACAAGTGCAACCTGTAGCTCTGTTTATATTCATGTGTAGTTCCTTACAGTGATGAGATTTGGAGATATGTGGAAGAAAATAGCCCAAATCTCTGGATCTGAGTGGTATTTGAACAGTTTTCATTTCACGCTTACTGGGGAGTGTTTTCCCAGACAAACCATCTTGTGAGCCTGTTGTCTGTCTGCCTGGAGTGGAACCATGTTTTACTTTTCTAGGGCTGAAAATCGCACATAAGGATGGAGCAGAAGTGTTCAGGATCCCAAAACTCACTGTGGAGTTGGGATCCAGGATGCTGTGTTAGTCCTCTTGTGCCTGATACGCGTTGTTACAACTAAGAAAAGCTAGTGTAGGATCACTGTGTTACAGAAGAGCTGCAGAGCAAAGGATTAGCTCAGCCTGGTGTTTGTTCTTTCTAATACTTTCTGTTTATATTAAGGGAAGGAGGATTCATTTGTATTGCAGTCTCAAAGAGTGTGTAAGATTGGAACAAGATGGGTTTAAATGAGAAAAAGACAATCATTTGCAACAGAGAAATAACTTTGGAAATAACTTTTTCTAAGTTAAAATAGAGGAAAACCAGACACTGAACCCAGCAGAGCTTCTAATTGATTTGGAAAAGAAAATCACTAAATGCCTATGCATATAGCTAAAGAGAGACTAATCTCAATTAATGTAGAATAAGTACACTATTTATTCAGCCTGGTGAATTAGTAGGAAAATAAAAAAACCAAAACACACCTCAATTAGAATGAAAAAATTGTGGTAAAATATGTTCTGAAAACTTTTCACTGGTGGTGCTGTACATTGCCATCTCTTATCACGAATTTGCCATATAAATTCTGGTATCTAATTGAAACATCAGAACTGCTGAAGAAATTTTCATTTATTAGTTTAAATTAGTATCACTGTGGAAGAGCTGTTAAAGATGTAAAATAAAATCATATTTATGTCAGTTTTTCTTTTTTCAATCACTTAGTATGATATTTTTCACCAAATGTTTGTTTTACAATGTCTTACATGAGTGTCATTGACTTTAGATTTATTAAAGATATATAATAGCTTGAGGAACTGCCATTGTTAACTAATTATCCAAAATGTAATTAAAATTTGGCTCAGGTGGTAATTTTTTGCTTCTGTTGAAAGGCAAAAAATTGTTTCTCTAAGAAGAGACATTTGAGATGCCTTGAAGTTAGTTTTTAATTAACATTCTTGCATCTGTCTCAAAACCAGATAGTAGTCCTCTATTGTTGGTAAAATATATAAGTAGATATTCTATTATTTCGTTTTTTTTATTCCCCTTCTGTCTTAATAAAGGATAATAATTAACAATGATCACTAAGTTAGAGAAGTGAAGTGTCTTATAAGTAACTGAAATTAGCAATATTTTCTAAGATAAAACGTTACCATGTTGTCACCTTATAATTCATAATTGTAAGACTTATTTAATATAAAAACTTGAAAAAATCCGCTCAAGTATAACATGTGCAATCAAGTCTGCATAGTCAAAGGGCTTGTTCAAGGAACATGTTTTTGGAGTCTGGATCAGCTGGAACCATATCAATGTTTTATTTCTAAAATGCTGGATCAGATTTGTGCATATCGGTGTCAGACATAGTGTTGCACGTATTTGATTTGTTTAATTAATTGGAAAATACTGTCTTTTGTTTGGTGATTTTTTTTTTTTTTTTAATATCCCAAAGGCTAAATAGAAGTGGAGGCACAGAATTCCAAAAGAGGCTGAGTAGATAAGCTATCCCTTTTGTGCTCATTTTCAGTCAAATTTGACCGTTCTGCTCTCCTGATAAATACACAAATATTTGGTTTTAGGGAGTTCAGGTAGTGGGGAAGTCACAGGACTCTGCCCTGTCCATTTAGAATGTGTTTTTCTTGGTTTACTGAGTGCTTAGCTGGTGGTGGAAGGTTCAGTCCAAATGTTAGCTTTGTGTACTGACACTGTCTCTCTGATATACTTTGAACTCTGGATGCATTTTTATATGACTTTACATGAGCACTCGTGAAACCAGGAGCGAGCTGTTTCATTGCCGGATCTCAGGTGGCAAACCTGGTGCAACTGCTGTAATATTTTTAGGTGACTTGAGAAATATAGTTATTATCCAGCAGTGGGGAACAATGAATGTGTTAAGGGTGAGACTGGTAGGGCTGCATTTGAGGTATTCGGAACAAACACCTTAGTCAGCAGTCAGAGGTGGGAAGAAATACCTTTGACTGTGAAAAATACCACAAATGCTTGATTCAGTTTTTTACAGTAGTTTGTCAAATAACTTTACCTGATTCTTAGTCCTCAGCAGCTGCAGGAATGTTTGTTCAGAGAAGGCTGTGTAAAGGGTAGAAGAGTCTATTGAGTCTTTGAGTCTGGTTTCCAAACTGTAACCATTAGCTTTCTCTTTGTAGCGAATTCCTGATCAGTAAAGAGATCAGAGAGATTTTCTCTTCATTCTTAATGCCTGTTATTTCCAGGATCTGGGCTTTCATGCTCTATCTGAAGCAGAGGTATTTGTAGAATGCCTTTATGAGAGATTTGTTCCTAAGAGAGGAGCTAAAACTACTAAATTTTTAGCTGCTTCTGCAGAAAACCCATGCAGTATGAGACCTTGTTTTTTCAGGCTTTATTAAATCCCTGGATACTTTACTGAGGGAATGGTTGGTTATGGCTACTGTACTGTAGCTGCAGGTCCATTTCTGAAATGAAAATAACCACGTGGTGGTGAATATTTGAAAGCTTTGTAGCAGGGTACAAGACCTATTAAATGGTGTCTGATTGCTGGCATAGACATGTATCGGATGGGCTGCAGGAAGGGGAGATGTGGGGAAAGGCACCATGGACACAGGATTTCCAGCCAAATAGTTGCAGAATAGATGCAGAAGCCCTCTAAATGGAGATTTTGTTGCAGTCTAGCCCTGGCATGTCTACAGAGCTGATTTTTCCCCTCCAGTCACAGCTAAACAGTGAATTAAATTTCTTTTTTGCACTGTGAGGTTGTGCACTGAGAGAGAGAATTTTACCTTAATAAAAGAGTGAGGTGGGTGTGCAGCAGGCAAGAGTACAAGACCAGGGCCAAGTGAGTAGATGCCACATGAAAAGCGTAGCTCTGGAAAGCCCGACTGTCCTGCCATCAACTGCACAGATGTATGGTCTGATGATTGGTGCAAACGTGTTAATTACAGTTTCTCACATCTCAAGTAATAATGAAACTTTTTTATTTTAAATCTTATCAACTGTGGGTTTAATTATACTTTCTTTTTAAAGTAGACAGTTTTGTTCAGATCAGAACAAAATTTTGAAATATATTTTTGAAATGTTATTAAAGATGAAAGACCACAAATCAGTGCTGCTTTAATTAGCTGGGATGAATAGATGAAAGAAAAGTGATTTCTAAGTAGATTAGTTTCAAGATAAAATATTTCATTTTATTAATGTTTGACCAAATCTGACATATACATTTTCAAATTTTTAAGGCATGTGAACAAGACCTGATGCTATTAAATGCAGGATTTCTTAAGGTTTGAGGCAATGTGGTATGCCATGTGATCCTGTGAAATATCATTTGTGATTTTCAAGTTGACATTGAAATGAAAGTTAAAACAGCATTAATATATTGCACAGATTACTGGAATCTGAAGTATCTCTAGCTGTCTTGAACATGTTTTAGAAACCTACTGTAAACTGCATTCATCAATGGAAAGCTGGATCAAAGTATGATGAGACAATATTTCTTTTGTTTTAAGACTAAATGAAGTTAGAGTGTCCCAAGTAGTGTTTTCTACATTGTAACAGTCTCTGGATTTAGATTTAAGGATGGAAGATACTGTTTTCTAATGTTTTGTTGTTGTTCTTGTTGTTGTTGTTTGGTTTTTTTACATTTAGTATTGATTACAAAGATTATCAAAGCAAACTTTTGTGGGTTTAATTCTAATTTCTCTTTAAAATAGTTTGGCAAGGATCTTGTACAGATATTTAATGTCCTTAGCATACATTTTTGATTTCAGTGTGTTAGGGTTGTGGGACATGCTTTTCTGCTTTTGACTCTTTGAAGATGTCGCATAGACTTCTTTCAGATCAAATCACACCTCACAAAAACACTTAATTGAGTCCAAGTTCTTCTTTCATTGGCCTTCAAAAGCATTAAAAATAGTCACTGAAAATAAGCTATGCTTTTAGGAGCAATACAGTGTGAATTGGATCTCTGTGAAGCTGTTTAGAAAACACATTTCCTATTTAAGGTTATCTTCACTCATTTCTTTCAGTATCATGTGAACATTTAACAAAAAGCTGACATTCCTATCCTAGTGCTGTGTGTATTCTTCTCCTGTCCTGTGCAGCTATTTCCCACATTTGTCAAGGCAAAGGTTGAAGGGGGTATGGACAAGGGAAATAGGTCTCCCATTCATTCCTATCTGTCAGGAGTTCACTTTGTCATGATAACATTCAAGGAGTATATTTATCTATCCTGCTACTGGAGGTTAAAGCAAGGGTAAAGAAGGAGAAGGGAAGAAATCATGTTTTAAAAGTTTACAAGTTCTGCTGCAAAAACTGTAAACAGAAAGGAGCTTGCAGTGGAATGTGTAAAATACTGCTGCATTGATAGCGATGGGGCGGCGGGCTGCCACAAATCCGCTCACATAAACAGAGGAACTCTTGCTGCAGATTGGGTCTGTTTTGGCTTAAAGTCTGAGGAACACATTGCTTTCAAAGTGAATTCTTAGGTGTCACTTCCCATAACTTATAGCAGAAGATTACAAAGCTACTGATATAACATATTAGTTTGATGGACAGAATTATACCCCCAACGCTTCCTGCTCTCCCCAATGACGCACACTAACTTAGTGTGCTGTGACAGCTGCCTTGATTTACCACCAGGCTGGGAGGCCAAGTGGGAGAGGGAACATTCACATGAACGCAGGGGCTGATACTGGCCCACAGCCTAGTTTATAAAGCTGCCCTGTAATTCACCACAAATGTGTCACCATTAAAAGGGAAAAAAGGATTGCAGATAATAAATACTCTTTAATTTATTAGCTAACAACAAAGAGATCAGAGCCAGTTGTGATGTGATTGTTTGACATAATATTGTCAAGGAAAAAAGCTAAGTTGACCAAAGATGTATATTACACATTCAAGCAGATGCATCAACTCTTGGCTTGTCACAAGCAGAGCTAAACAAAACGCCAAACAGCGGAGAGAACTGGCAAACAGCACAGTCATTTATCTCTGAAAGAGACATATTCAAGAGCAAGTGAAATAAGACATAGTTCTTTGGACTTGGTCAAGGGCCAAGTTCTAACTATTATAAATTAAATGTTTTGTGTATTGTATTTGGCAACTGCAGCAGCTCTTACCATCTTGGTCATGGTAGGAGAGTGTTAGATTTTCCTGTCTCCTTTTGCCAGAATGATGGCTTTTGTTGAGGGGGACAATATTAGAATGTGTCCATGCATACCAATAGCCACAATGCATGCTATAAAAAAGGCATATAGGTTTGAAAAATGCAAATAAAAGCTGTTAGGCTAGCCAGCCTACAGAATTTAGGTTTTCCAAGAAAACTTTCAGAAGTCCTGAATCTCAGAATCTTACTTTCTGGATTATTTGAGTTTACAGAATATAGTTATCAATATAATTATTTCAGGTTCATATGCTTTTAATCAGAGTTTTGAACTTCATAATGTGTTTTGAGGAAGCTTTGCTTTTGGTTTTCTGTGAACACTGTTCATGCCACCACAGTTAGCGTGGTGTCAACATTTCCATTATAAATTATGCTTGTGTTGTGGATGCCAGATGTAAAAATACTTTTCCTGATTTGAAAACTGATGCACAGAATCAGAGAACGCAGATTATATGTTTATGCAAGTCCATGCACATTAAAAAAAAAAACCGAACAATTAGATTCATTAATTCCAAAATATCCAATGGTGTAAGCCAGTCTGCATTCTGTATGATACTTTTGTATACACACACTTTCAGACATGTTAAACATGAAACACTGTTGCTGAAAAGTATGTTGAGTGATTTTTTTTTCATATTATTAGAGCAAAGAGGTGGGGTATCAGGTATTATTTAGGGTGGTTTTATGTGATTGTTGTAAAAAGAATGTAGTTCTGCTTCCTCACCTCTCCATGTTTCAAAAATATGAAAACTTAAGGCAGTGTTATGTTACTTGTATTAAGTAGAAAATGTTTATTTCTGTGAAAATCATGCCAGCACAAGCCCTGAGAGTTATTTAAACTCTGAAGCAAAAACCCAAGCCAATTTTTTGTAGTACATGGTTCTCATGCTGAGTGTTTGCATGGGTATAAAAATTATCCCATAGTTTAATACCCATGAAATCGTTTGCTTCGACATCAGAAACGTTGTCCAACAATCCTGAGAAGACTGAACTATTGGAATTTTGTCTGCTTTTAATATGATGATATTGTCTTATAAACTTCCACAGAATTAATATGGGATTGAAATTGAAACTCCATATATATATTCCCTAAGGACTTTCCTTTTCTCCATTACTCTTGGCAGCTGGGTCACACATTGGTTTTCCAAAGCAGGAAGGGAAAGGTGCAATGCCCGCTTAGGAAAGGCAAAAGACTCAAGTCATCCCCTCCTAGTTGGGAGGGTGAGAATTCTCTGCCTGATCCAGGTCAGCAGCTGTGCAGGTGCATGTGCTTTGTGCACAGTGGCACCCAGGGCTCTGTGCGGCTCGGCAGGAGTGTGGCTTGTCAGATGCTGAGCAGCCAGGGCATGGGAGCCTCTGTTGGGGCAGTGATGGAGCAGAGGGCCTTCCTCCTGCAGTGTCTAGCACACTGAAGGATCTCTGTCCTCAGGGCAACATATATCACATTTCACCAACCCATCTGGGATGAGTAATTAAAGGAAACTTTTCAAATTATCTCCTAAATTAAAAAGAGAGAAGAGGACAGGCTGTGCCAAAATTGATAACTTGCTCCATTTTGATGAGCAGGGCACTCAGTTCCCAGGAAGAGGGAACCAGCATGTGATAGATATGGAAAATTGCAATTTGGAATAGAGAGAGTGCAGTATGGAGTCCACTTCTTGGCAGTGCTCAGGATAATAAATGAGAAGCCAGATGGATATATAGCAGAGAGTACTTTACCACTGGTTAGAGGTAATATATGCAAGTGTTTCATGTTTGTGCAAATACATATGATAAAAATAATCTGCTTTAAGATTTTGATGGTGTTGCAGTCCATCTCTTCATTCCCAAATCCAGGAGCAGAGCTACAGATAAGGCCAAAGTTATTCTGCTGCTTAAATGGCAAATTAATTTTGGCTTTATTCTGATTTTCATTTTTTCAACAGTTAATAATAGTTAATAGTTAACAATTTCTCATACCCTGTCTTCTGAGGTAAACTGTTCTTAAAATCTCAAATGCTTTTAATATAAAGAAGTGGAGATCTAAATTTTCTCCTTCTTATGTGTGCAAAAAATCCCTCAGGTATGGCTGTATCCCTCTTCAAATGAAACAAATGTAGAAAAAGGGAAGGAATCTACATTTCACTAGTATTAAGTCTATAGGCTAAAAAACATAGAACTGTTTCAAAATCATTCGTCATGATTTTCAAAGATTATGTTCTCTTAGTGAGGAGTTATGTTCTTTAAATGCTTGGAGTTTGCAGTTTTCTTTCCTTATAAGATGGAATTCCAATTGGTATTCCTTAAATTCATTAAAGAGCATAGAAAATATGAGGTGATAGCATAGTCTCCTATATGTTATCTAGTTTCTTATAGTTTTCAAAGAAACATTATATTCTTAACTCCCACCGAAGATGACATTTAGAAATTCAAACACAATTCAAATGAATTCAACAGCACACCATGGTGTCTTCTAGGAATGATTCTTTATAAAGCTAAAGACAAAATTATATGTGTTCATGCTTATTAACAGCACCACATTATATTTTACATCTCTGCTCTTTAAATGTGAGCTATCTTAAAAAAATTCGTGCAGGAGCAGATGAAAAACAAATCACACAAATGCTCTAAAAAACATTAGAATCAGGATGTAAAACTGTTTCAAACAGATACTGATGTGTGCTAGAACACATGACAAAATGGATGTAGCAGATGAAGAAATGGATACGACATGCTGAGGGCTTAATGTAACATACAGCAAAATTGATATACCTCTTACTGAAATAAATAAAACATGGCATAATATATACATTTTAATGAATTGAATAAAGCATGTAAGGGAATTGATTAGAAAGTGTACTGAACTGAAAAACATAAAATAAAATGTAATATAAAATAAATCATAATATTATGGATTTAATCAAATAAAAATATAAGGTATTGAACAATATTGAAATTACTACAACAAAAGGGCTGGATTTAAACTGTGCTGAACTGAGGTAAAGAAAATATGAGATGTGTAAAGCTCAGTAAGGTCTGGGTATGAGTCCATCAGGGTCACATGGCTCATTTCATTTTTCGGCTGCATGCCACAGACAAAATCGTTAGGGTACAGAATTTGGATAAAGAAGATGAATGATTCATATCTGGCTCTACCACACAAACTTTCAATTTGATTTTATCAAAGCAACTTATTCTCTCTCAAGTGCTTTTTATCTCACCTTTTCTTGCTCTTCCTCTTTCCCCCTTTATTTCTCCCCTTGTCGCCTTTTCTCTTCTCTCCTCCCTCCCTTTCACCATCCCACGCATGCTCCTGTGTGTTCCCACGTGCCCTCCCCTTGGCTGCACACTTCCTCCCTTTCACTTCTTCTCATCCTCTCCCTCTCTCTCTCATCCTCGCACCCTTCTGCTGGACCTCTCTCTCTGGCGTTTGCCTGTTCCTCTTACACATTTGCTCTCCCTTTCTTTCTTCCCCTCTTAACATTGTTGGGGTAACAGTGATTCCCATGTCCTAGTTTTCTGTTAAATATATAAACAATTAAGACAATTGATAGAAGTGATTGCCAGATTAGATATAAACTTCATTTGAAGCCAGATATTAAAATCCCAGTATTTCATCTGATAATGATTAGGTACATAAATGGAAATTTCACACAAAAAAAACCAAAACCAAACATTTCTCTTTAGGCTTGTTTGCATCGAAGCAGCCATCCTCCCTGCTCCTCTCTTCTCGTGTTTGTCAAAACTTGAGTTTAAATTCATATGTAGAGCCTGAGTTTGATTGAAGCACTTTTCTTCTATTTCAAGCAGTAAAAATGAGATCTGAGATTTGGATTTTATTTGTTTCATCCTGTGAATATATGATCCATGTTTTGGCTGTGTTATTGAGCATGCAGAATCATTGGTCTCATTGTTTTTCTTTGGTTTGTTTATATCACAAGCTTTAAAATAAAAATACCCTGTACAAAACTTTGCCAAGACAGATTTTCACCTTTAGGTTTTCTTTTGTTTTTCCTCTTTCTTTCTAAAATTCACCCATTAGAAGTCTTAAAATTGGAATGCAAACAAGCTCCTATCTTTGTAGTTTTATTTCTTAGCTATTAATCTTGGACTGTAAAGGAAAACTATATTCCTGCCAAGGCTGGCTCCAAAAGTTTGCCCTATTAAATTCGTTTTATTGTTACTCTTTCTTCTAAGTAACGTGTTCATTCTGGTTTAACCACAGCTGATGATGGCCTGGTAATTTTCTAGAGAAGTAATACTTGACATAGGAAGTCCTCAGTTAAAGAAAGAGGGACAATAGAAGCTTGATTTTGCTTGTTTCATATTGGGTCTGTGTGGAAGGCATTTGACCTCTGTAGCTGCATGGTCATGAATTGTTAAAAGAAAAATGATGTTTAAGGATTCTTATCTTCAAAGAACATCCAAGTGTGTATGTCAGCAGAATACCTGAGTTTCTCTTCCAGTAATAAAGCTGCTAAGCTGTCTCTCTTTTGATGAGTGCCCCAAGGTGACAGCCTGTGTACAGCCAAGTGATTGGTGAAGACACCAATACAGTGTCTGGAGTGACTGAAAGGTCTGCTTTGGTTTATAGTTTATATTGCACACAAAAAATGCACACACAGAGTAGCATCTGTATTGAGAGTCCACCATATTGAGTGGTTGCTTGGTAGAATTTGCATAACATTTATTTGTTTTAAAATCATTTTATTACAGAGAACAAATAGTTCTATCAGTTCACTCAGAGTTCTTGAATCTGTTTTCCAATAAATATACTCTAAATCAATATTTATTTATTTATTCATAAAGCAGAAGTGTGATGTTATTAAATACTGCCCCATCTTCCCAGGAGCTTATGATTTGAAGGATATAGTTGATAAATAATTTAGAAGTGTAAGTGTTGAAGGTAAACAGATTATAGTAAAAAATAGAGGTATGAGAAAGCCATCTGTGTGCTTTTCTTAGTTGGTATTTCATAGAATCCTGCTATATTTAGTATTTTACATATTTAAATAGCTGTTTTCTACCTCTGCTTCATTTTAGGGATGTGCTGGAAAAGTTTGTTTGCAAGTCATTGAAGGGTATTAGTCAAGCAAGGTACTATCTTTGTGAATCTTGAAGCTTAACAGTAGCTCTACAAGAAAGCTTGCAAAATGCCCTATATGCTGTGGTTTTAGCCAGCTTAGATTTCGTTTTACTCCCTGACACTTAAAAATTTTTCTTTTTTAAGAAGAAAAAGGTAGCTGCTGCACGGACTTTAACTGTGATCTCCAGCTGCAACTCTCCTTTTCTGCTAGGATGTGCTGGGACTTTTTTTTCCCCATTGTATTTTACTTTGTTACTATTTTCAGTAGTGTATTTAAAAGTTCTCATCCAGTTGCCCTTCACCATTCTTTCTGAGGGGTAGCTTATGGTATATAAACAGAAAAGGGAATCCTCTATTTCTAGCTTAACCTTTTGTGCTTGTATCTTTGACACTTGTTGACCATTTCAATCCATTAATCAAGCATTTTCAGTCAACTGTATACTGAAAACAGCCACAACTCTCCATCAAATGGAGAGACATTAAGCTTTCACAGTAGGAATCAGACAGCCTTCAAAATGTAAAGGAATCTGTTGTAATTTTTAAACATTCAAACTGTGTTAATTCCCATGACAGTTATCCCTGAAGTCATTTCAGGCAGTTGCACACTTCTCAACTTTCACAGCTTTCATGTGGAGATCATGATTTTTTTTTTCTGATTGAAATATTTCCCCCATCTCTCATACTTGTGTTCATACTGAAAATGTTTGGTATCTGAAAAAATTCCTTGAAGAAGTTTGCAGGTAACAGATTAAACCACTAGTAGTTCCTTTTAATGGCACTTTGACTCTTGTGATATTCTAATCCTCTTGGTTTAAATGGATTATCTGGCCGATACTGAGTAACTTTCACAGACAGACCTGCAAAGTCTTAGTTCTGTATAAGTTTGTTCAATATATTTTAGTAAATTCCTGAGGTTAATACAATAAGTGAACAAAACAAAAATACTTTTTTTTTTTCTTCACTTGCTTGGTCTCTTCCATAAGATCCCTTTTCATAAACTCTCTTCCAAAGCTGTTATATTCATAGAGAAATTTTAAGTAGTTGTCTGCTCTGAATTTGGAAGCCTAATCTGTGGAGTGTGTTGTTCGTGTCCTAACTTAATTGTTCTTTTCTGCAGCAGTTGAGGGAGTGAATGAAAATTTAGTGTGATTAAAGAAAACAAACAAACAGAAAGTATGCATAACTTGCATGTAATGCATTTGCTGTAATAATTTTTATGAGCCAACCTTAGAGTGGCTTTGACTGCTGACCTCTGAAAGCTTAGCCATTATGTAGTACCAGTCTGGAATTTACTTCTCTGAACAATGTAATCTTTGCTTTCAGTGCAGATCATCTTTTCCCTCTGCCCTTTTTACCACTGGGCTAAATTATTCAGGTGTATTTAATCATTTTCATTTTTTTCATAGTTTTCATTTTTGACACTGGGTCTGCATCAAGGACGCCACTTAACTTCATTTCGAGCTATGGCCACAATGGCTGTGTCCATTTCCAACTACCATAAACCAGTCATAAATCAGGAAAAAGTGCCATGCTGCTTAAAACTGCTGAAATGAGCTTTAGAGCATTATGCTTACAAGAATGTCAGCCTGTCACAAAGTAAATCAGCAAAGTGTCCTTAAACCTTTGTTGTATCAGGGAATCTCTGTGGCTTGAAGCCTGGTTATTCATTTTACTGCCCTATTTCCTCCCCTCACAACACACACATGTGATTATTATTTTGTTTGGACACTTCATCATGCTTTTTCTGCTTTATTTATGGCTGGTAATTATAGGTTTTATTGCTTACTCCTCTTTAGATTTTGTCTGAATGTATTAAATGAAACTTCTGGTGACTTCTGGGCTCTGAAAGGCCACAGATTTACATTAATGCTCTACGAACTGCGAGTTTATTTTACAATATTACTAGATACTAATTCTACAGATTTACAATACCTATTCCTGCTTTACTTGAAATCTTTTATCTCTGCTTTTTGAGGTCAAAGTTCATGTGTTGAAAGCAACCATGCCCAGAGATTGCCACTGAATATTGATGCTGAGTAGTGGGGCTACATCAGATCTATTGGTTATATTTGCACTGTTGAATCTGGCCTGATGTAATTTGGCTCTGAATTACTCTGTGTCTTCTGAAAATTTGCATGAGCCCAGTGCATTTCTTATTGCTTGCCATTCACTGTCATTGAAAATCACTTTTGTTATGTCCAGCTATTGCTAATCTGTCTCTAAGGTGATACTATATTGAAATTTATTCCCTGATAGACCTAAATTCCTGTAAAAACCTTCTAGGAGTTGGGTTCTTGTTCAGTATAAGGAGAGACTGTGTTTCACCATAATTTTTAAAATAGTCAAAAGCTGAGTAGGAGTAGGTGGAAGGGTTAAAAATCCCAGATAGTATTTCCACTGCCAAGCAACAATTTATTCCTGTTGCTACTGAATCCCAAGCAGTTGTGAAAAAGGAGGTTTTTCAGAGGCAGTTCTTTGTGGCTTGAAGTTAGGGAAGTATCTTCAAGACAGTGTAATTGATTGTGATTTCTTAATTGGGGTTTGAAATTTCTTTATGGCTTTGTTTCTTTCTTTCTGACAAAGTAGGGTCAAGAGTAATTTTTTTTTTTTTTAATCAATTACTGACCTAAAATACCAAGTTCAATGCATCAAAATAGATGGGAAATAAAGTTACAGTGTCTCTGTTTCTGCTAAGCTTATGTTTAATCTCTTAGTTTGTATATGAATGATTTAGGGATATGTCAGCATTCTCATGATATGTATTATTGTCAGTTGATAATGTAATTTAATCTTCAAACTTAATTTAATTTTAAATTAGATTTTGCACTGGGATTTTTTTTCTTCTTCACAAGGATTAATAAAAAAACCCACAAAAGGCTGGCTCAAAAAATTTGATGATGATATGTGTTCAGAGAATCTTCAGATGAAGACAATTTGGAAACAAGATAGGGAGGCTAGAGCAGTAGAATGACAGGTAATTATTTTAAAGATCTACTGTATGGTTTATAAATTAAACAGCAGTTTATGTATATAATAATAACTAATTCATTCTGTGATCAAAGAGTATATGTTTGGGTTTTGTGGAATATGCCTTACTTTCTTCATTAACATCAACATATCTAATCCTGATATCATGAGTGAAAATTTCAATTTATCCTTACAATTTGGGCTTTAAGTACTATTTTGGGAATGTATTTTTCTGCATGGAGAGAGAAAGAAATTATCTGAAAGAAGGTATTCTGAGCTGTAGTTGTGGAATAGTACTTTATCTTAAATCTGTTTGAAGTATCTGCAAGGTATTCTTACAAGAGCAATGCAAGTCAATCTTGTCTATTTTCTTTTTGGAGTGTCTTCTTTTAACAACTTTTTCATATTTCCTTCTGTTTTCCAGTTGTCTTTGTTGAGGTGGATAAGGTTGTCATACAGGGAGCATAACAGTGACAAAGTATATCAAGTGTTAAGTAGGCCATAATAATTTGCATAATCCTTTTGCAAATCCTTCTAGGTGCATATTTGTTATTGACTGAGAGATAACATTAGGAGAATGATAGAAACAACATATTAATGGAAGACGTATTTCAGTTTCTTGATTTGTTCACAGCTAACTTTATAGGTTTATTCGCAAAGGCTATATTGATAAGCAAATTTTTAAATTTTGTAACATTAAAAATAAAATCTAATAAGCAGTATCACAGATACAATTAACACATTATCCCAACACTACTATCTAAAGTGATTTATAGGTTCTGTGTTCAACTCATAGAGAATAAGAAAGCACTATACTGTGTATTTTGAGTTTGTATGGGTTTGCCTCTCTCTCTAATTGTAGAAAGTTCCTCAGTCATTGAAATGAAACAAAAAGCAAACTCCAATGTATCCTAAGTTATTTGTAAAGATGTTCTGTTCCTGTCTTTTTCTTGTCTTTTTAAATACACCTGCTATGATGGCTAAGTCCTGTTGAACTGCCTGTATGGACAAGGTCCCATTGCAGTCCTCATGGACTTCTCACAGGTTCAGAAAAAGAAAGAAGGGCCCTTTGATGGTGCTAGAAGGAAAATACAACAAACATGAACACTATTGAAAGCAAAGGAATACTGATGATTAATAATGCATGAAAAAAGATATAATTTGTCTAAATTACTCTTTCTCTACTAGTTCAAGTGGTGAAAATGATTTCTGTGTGGGGTATTCCCCCTGCCTCCACTCCTGGTTTGTTTGTTGGGGTTTTTTGTTTGTTTGTTTTTAGCTTGCATAATCTGTTTCAGAGCTCAGGACTATAATGCCCATTTTTGATTTGTGCAATTTGTTTTGTGGGTTTAAATTTATTCACTCAGGTGGAGAAAGATGGGATACTGCTTCTTAATTAAGTAAATTTACACCTGGAATGAATTATACTTATTTATAAAGAAGCAAGTGAAGCATTCTGAAAGATTGCTTATGCTCCTTTAAACAAGCTGTAATTTTACCAAACTGAATAATTAATCAAAACAAGATTGTTCTGCTCACAACAACATTGTCAGAAATTGTGTTTTGTATTATGTTACCTTACCTCAAAATAGGGTTCTTCAGTGGAATGAAGATGACATCTAAAAATAAATATGTGACTATTTCTATGAACTGGTTTAATTCTTTATAAAGGTAAGGATTACTTGTGTTACTTCCAATTAATCTTTGGCATATTTTACTTGAGGCATTAGGACACTAATGAATCTTGAGACATTCTGTAAATTGATCCGGTAACAGATCACATCAGTAGTTGTTCATTCCATGTTTTTCTTGTTTTCTGTCAGGATTTGAAGCTCTGTACTCCTGTTTTCGATATCATCACTAAATGGCTGTTTTGTAGTGTATTACCTTACACCCCTGCATGGAGGGACTTCTGTGACAGGAAAGGAGGTCTGCTTTTCGTGGCTGCCTAGTGAAGGCGAGGGAGTTTTACTGCTGCTTGTATGTGATCTCACCATCCATGTGCACAGTGATGGTAGTCATAGGATCATATAAATATATGTTAAATATAATAACCATGTTCAGAATAGGAAAAAAATATGGTGCTCTGATGTTTTCATCCAGTCCATTCAGTAATATCACTGTAGTTAGAATTACCCTTTACTAACATTCCTAAAAAGAAATTTATGATGTCATACTTCTTGTTCCTCATTCCTGTTTGTATTGTCTCCCAATGGACAAAATCAGTTACGTTTATCCAGCTAGGAAGACACCTAAGTATTTGTGCATCTTTGGCTAATTTTGGGTCTGCTTTTTGTATTATAAAATAGTGTTTGTATGTATGGGAGTTGAACTTCTGCTGGATAGAGTTTAAATAAAAATTCTCTGGCAGAACTGATGCCTGTGCCATCGTAAAACACCCAAATGTGGATAAATGAGAAGAGTAGAGAGCAGAAGAGGAGATGGTAACAAGGAATTTGGTTTTGGTTGGTACCTCACGGATACAGCCTTTAATTTACCTCATCCTTCAAGAACTTTTGTAGCATGAGTCCTCTGTAATCATCTTGGCGTATAGGAATGAGGACCATAAGTGGGATGCTTTTACTAATGCATAGGTAGCAATTAAATACTGCAACATAGAAGTTAAGGGTTTTGGTGTTTTAAATTTTGAGTGAAATTACAAGTGGCAGTAGAAGTGAATATGTAGATTTTCCTCAATTGTTTGGTCATTCCATTTTTTCCTTCTCCACCATAAAGAGTAGTGGGAAGTGGTTAGATGATTTTGTGTTCATGTGCTTCTCTTTCCTGAGGTTTTTACTTTGTTATGGAAAAATAGTGTCATTGGTAGGAAATCCGTCTGTTAATAAAATTTGAAATTTATATTGTGGTTTGGTAAGTACAAACATTTTTGATGGCTCTCATGACTATAGTGCGAGGTGAAGACACCATATGGTTTAATAAAATTTCAGCCAAATTGTTATTTTTGAAAAATATTGTTAACCAAAATTATATACCCATTCTGGAAAGAAGAAGGTTCCCACATGGTAATATTATGCAGAATATGAAATTTTCCTTTTTCCCTGCTTTACATAATAAAGAAGACTTTTCTGTGGTCTGTGCAGTCAAATTATTTTTATTTATCTAAAGTATTTTAGTAGCTCAATTTAGTTGTAGTAATTATCAGATGCGCATAATTCTGCATATTTTTCTCAATTTTTTTTTCAGATTTCCTTTAAGGATTTCATAAATTCTTCCAGAAATCTTGAATCCCAAAACATTCAATGTCTTTTGAGATATTCAAAAGCCTATTGAGTAACATTGCATCAAGTTGTAGATGGTATGGGAAATAATAATAATAATGGAAAAGTTTGTCCATTGCACAGAAGGTGCACAAGAACCACTGCAATGTTTGCCATTATAATGTAGTTTGGATGGAGAATTACTCTCCCTCACCACCACATCCCCCAGTTTATAAGCTTTAGCCTGAAAAGTAGTTTCCTTTTTTTTTTTTTAACTTGACACTAGACTGTCCATTTTGCAACTGTTTTGATAAAAGATTTCTTAATTATGCATACTCATTCTTAACCAAGTAAGTAATTTTTTTAACATAATCACTCAGAGTTAATCAAAGCATTTTTTCATGGTAACTTTATTCTCAGTTTTTGGGAGGGCTTTTTACTGGTACTGTCTTCCTAAAAAATTCTGCAGCTTGTATCTACTGTTTTTGACTCTTTTTTTTCTTCCTTAGCCATTTCCCATTTTTAACTGAATTTTCAATTTTCTCCATGTAGAAGAGAAGTGTAGAAAAGTCCTTGACATGAAAGTACCTGATTATGTGATGGTAACAGAACCAAAATTTACCTCCTATTTCTTATTCTTGAGTAGCTTCAGAAATGCAACTTCAAAAAGGTACTAAAGATCTGCTTACTTTTAAGCATGTTCCAAAATATTTCTTCAGAAAAACATTTATCTGCTTTAGAAACAAGGATAGACAGTGAGGGGTGTTCAAGTGCTTTATTATTTGTACATTATTCTTTCCTAAATGGAAAATACTTTGAAATGTTTTTTCTTGCATACTGCCTGAAGATTGTTCCAAACACCATGAGCCATCTAACTCCTAGACTTTGTGGTTGGTTTTTTGTTTTCTTTTTTTTCTCTTTCTCAAGAATGAAAAATTGTCTTAAATCAGTCATTAGGAGAGTTCCTAACCAATGTCAGATCAGTAAAACTCTCAGAAAAAGTCTAAAATAAACCAAACTGACTCTTCCTCAAAAGAAACAGAAAGCAGCTGCCCATAAAATGAAAACAACTGTCCTTCAGACTTTCCACCCTTCACACATCGTCTTTGAACCATTAGACTGCTGGTTAAGGTTAAGAGTGTAGCTTTGTAACATTATAAAAGGGATTCCACGCCAACAAAAAAAACCCAAAACAAACAAAACAAAGACCAACTAACCTACCAAACCAAACAAAAAAACCCCAAACCCTAGCTGGAGAAAGTTTTCTGGAGAAAGCTGGTGAATCCCTCTTCCCAGTTGCTCTGGAACACCTTGCTAATTTCTAAGTACAGAAAAAAGGGGTTTTCAACTTTCAAGCTCCCTAAGTAGTTTCGATGTCCTCCCTTATTGTTCAACCTTTTCTAGATGTTTTCTGCCATGGTTTTCTTTCATCTTCCACCACAGGTACAGTTAGTGTAGGTTTTACAGTTGGAGTTCCCTTGGTATAATTAAGAGTAATTTTTTTTCCCCTTTTCTGACCAGTGATGCTTGCTTCCTGAACTTCTATAAGGGCTACCCCTTTGCCATGAGAACAATAATGGGGAGGTGGTATTTTCAGACTGTTTTGACTTCTTTCTCTTAGGCTTTTTTTTCCCACTTGGAATTTTATGATGAGGAATTTCTGCTTTTTTGTGTTTTTATACAATTAATTATTAACCTTTCAAAGATTTATACAGTTTATTCATTGCATATGAATGGAATAGATAATATTAATAGCTTAGTTTTAGTGAAAACAAAGTAAAATAATTGCAAAAAATGTCAAAAAAGTCACATCATCACCAATGTCAAACCATTTTGTCCATGTTGTTACTTAGGGTTGCTGTCTTCCTCTAATAAAAATGAACCATCTATATAGAGGCAAAAGCCATTCCATATTTTAATTAATCCTCTATTTTTTATACGTTGAAAAAGGGTATTTGATCTCATAGTTCGGAATGGCTGGAATATATTTGCTTTCATTTCAGGAAGAATGTGTGCATGGGGGAAGAGGGTGAAAGAAGGTTAAAATAAAAATTATGAAGTACTTACAAATGTGCATGTTCTCGTGCAGACCAGTTTTATGTCTATAATAAGCCAAAGTAAGTAGCTGTATTCATGCCTCTGTCAATCTGCCCACTTGATTTGTATGGAAGCCATAGCTTAAATTTTCTCTTGCACTGCACCGCTGACAATGTTTTAACTGATGTGGAGAATAACTTTTATTCATTGTTGGGGGTGAAAAACCATCCAATCATCTCCACCCACTAATTAAGACTACATTATATGTTTTTGTGTGTATGTGATAAATATGCATGCAAAATGCACTTTTAGAAGCTTGAAAACAAAATAATTTTAAAAGCAACTGTAATCAACAGGGTTTTACTTACTGTAGTTCTTGGCTTTGATAATGAGCCATCTTTTTCCGGAACAATTCTGTATCATTTTAAATACATCTAAATACAGTGTTATGGGGGGGAAAGTTGCTTATTTTTAGGTAGGAAATTTCATATTCCTGTGAAGTTTCTGTAATTGTATAAAGTTTATTTCTGTCCCCAGATGTCAGCAATCAAAATCTGCATAAATATATTTTGTGTAAATCTGTTGGCAGCTGCTCTCCAGTCAGGTTCCTCAAGATATTAGCCTGTCTTTGAGTTTATGACAAAGTTAAAA
>WEKY01016962.1:105032-154757 GCA_013390045.1 Picathartes gymnocephalus | reverse complement strand
TAAAATGAGGTCAAAGCCCTCTCATGCTTGCACATTTGCATCCAGGAATTAGCTCGGTGGGCTTTTTGAAAAGGGTCCGTGGTCATTTGGGATGAAGCTAGGAAGTCTTCCTCCTGATGAACTACTCAACTTTGTCCTTTTGGCAGGCCATTTGGTCCCTCGGGTATATTCCAACTTCTTGTCTTGATTTCAATTAGTCCCAAATCTGGGATGCAGTCATGGTCCCTTCGCTTTTACAATATGTCATCCTTCTTGCCTCACTCCCTATTTCCTTCTCCAAACAAGGAAACGTCAGCTGAGTGATACATAGTTTCAGCTTTGATTAGTTTAATCTAATAAGTAACTTATCCTAGTCATCCTACATGCCTAACTTAAAATCCCCAGTACTGTCTGCCTAAATCCCAAACCTTATTTCTTTAAATCTTTAATTAATTTCTTAAGTTTCTTTTAAACCCTTGAGACAGTATAGGTGTGTCTTTGCATAAACTGCCATTTAAGATGACTGTGAATGTCATTCTGGCAAACTCCTTCTCCTTTCTCTTATGTATCTTGCTCTTTAAAAGCCAAAATTTTTTAAAGTTAATTTTATCTTTAATCATCTCTCTAATGCTAATACATTCCTGTAGCAATGCTGCAGTCGTTACTGCAAGGTATATTTTAATAAGAAAACCTATTCCCTAAATATATAACTATATACTCCACCACCTTTATAAATGATTTATATTATTAGGCAGGCTTTGCCCTTATGATTTGTTTTATTCACCCAGCTTTGCTTCCAGTCCAACTTCTCGAGCAGTTGCCAGAGTTTTGTGAAAAGCTAAAACAAGTATATATTCCAAATCTCTACTGGTGAAGGACTTCTAACATTTTGTGCCATGTAACTCTCAGAGCAGAAAGTTCTGACAGTGTTTCTTTTTCCATGTCTGTTTTTTTGACTTTGTCTTACAGTACAAACAGTATGAGAAGATTAGGAATTCCTTTGTACATTCCAAACTCACTCCGTACACCAGTTTTCATCCTGATCTAATTAAGTTACCAGTTAAAATTCAGCATATTTTAAAGCATGATTGCTACACTGGGATGACTTTGACTATTTCTTCTGTACAGCTGTGTAATACTTCACACACTTTTTAAGCCTTTTCAATTTTTTTTTAATCTTCTCTCAGAAAAAAAACAGAGGAAGTTTTCTCATGATGGCATAAAAATATTTTCTTTAAAGAGGATTCAGTGACAAACATCTTGGTTCCTAAGTCAAAAATGAATTAAAGAAAACATGTTTCTTGTTTTAAAAATTTTTTTCAGGCAATTTCTCTTTCCAAAAGTAGCAATTAAAAAAAAAAAAAAAAGATTTCCAAGTTCTGACTTCTGCTTAGCCATATAGCATACAATATATTCATGAATTACCTTATCACTTGAGTGCTAGGTTATGCTTCCCTAGCTAGTTTTAAAAGCAGCAATTCTCAAAGTCATAATTCTTTCGTATTCTATATTTATTTTGAATTAATGTCTATAAGTAGAGCTTGCTGCTCTGATTCTTTATAATTATTGGACCTGCTCCCAGACACCTGAATATAGTAACTTCAGTTTGCTGTAGGTCTTAAAAAAATATGATGATTAACATTTTTAAACTGAGATATTAGTGAGATGTTGATGTTGAAATATGCAAATATAGAGCATAAAGTACATCCAAGTACAGTGACTTTCAAATGCATGAATGTCCCTTGCTGCTAGCAGAAGTTTGGGGGGTTATTTGCCATAATTAGTACTCAGTGACAGCAGAGTAGCACAGTGTATTCTGAGAGCTGATGTAAGGTCACAAGTGACCCTATTGAAGCTGAAGAAAGCAAGGGTTACACGATGTGCCTTTGAAGAAGGAGCATGGTAAGATTCCATTCGCTCAGACTCTTGTATTTCTGAGTCATCTACTAGCAAATTAAAAGTCCCCATTCCTATTATAAAGCCCAGTAGAAAAGAGTAAGTTTTGTTAGTCCAAGGCAATCCAGTTCAGGAATCATTACTGACTAATCTTATCCATTTATTAAAATAAGTTTTCTAAGCACATCACAAAACGTAGGTAGCCTTTTAAAAGTGACAGTGTCAGGGGTTGTATGCCTATCATAACAGAAAGCAATGACAATAGCTGCTGGTCTTTATTGCTGGCCATTTCCTATGTTTCCCAGGAGATTTTAGAAAAGCTAAAGACACTGATAACACCTCCACTCCTCTGTGTATTAGGAAAAGAGGAGGGTTGGCTGGAATAAACAAGTCTGAGATTCCAGAAGAAAAAATAAGGAGAGTTTTTCATCAGAAAGATTGTTGCAAACTGTCATCACAGAATGAGGCTTGAAAGGATTTATTTCAGCCATTCAAAATGACAGTGACCTCTCTTTCCTGGAGACTGTCTTTGGTTTCCTTCCATACAGCCAAGAACACTTGCAGCCTTGGCAGCCTTGTTCAAATCCTCTTGGGCTGACACTTTAGTCTTTTTGCTTTGGAGAAGGGCTATGTCTTGAATGCTGAGGCTGGCTCTACACCATAAAGCAGCCTTCTCCCTGAAGCCTCCCTGAGCTCCTGGGGCAAAGCAAAAGGAAAAATAGTAATGCATAATCCAGTAGAAAATAATTTAATTGGAACATTCTTAATCAGCTTTAATTACAAATCCCTAGAGTACATCACAACACAACCATAGAGCTAATTTTATTAAAGCCTTGGTATTTCTGGGTGAAATGTACTATTACAAGGCTATACTAATTGAAGCTTAGGCAAAAGATCCTGGAAGCACTACAGAAACATCCAGAAGAATATGTAATTCTTCTGTATGAAATGGGGTTTTAACCAGATTCTTACCTAATCCCGTGTTGGCTTTTACTCCTGAAGGAAAGCCACCTGCAAATCTAGAGGACAGTGACAAGCGAGATGTAATAGGAAGCCAAGTACTCCTCAAAGCAGAGGGAATTCAACCCTTCTCTGAGCATCTGACCCAGCAGGAACAGCAGATCTGTATTCTCTCTTTACCTCCAGTCACATCCCCAGTTAGCCTTCACATCTCTTCTGCTTGTAGAGGCCCCGTAGTTTTGAGGAAATGCTAATTTTGTTCACTCTTCATAATTGTTTTGCTCCTGAGGAGCTTTATTCACAGTGATCTCTTGCTGCAACATGCCCAGCAGTGAAACTTGAACACATATTTTGCCATTTAGGACTCTCTCTATTGTAGTGTGTATCTGTGTGTACCTGTGCAGTAAAAATAGGCAAATAGGACCTGGTGATGCTTTAAAAAGCAGATATGGAAAGAGAAATGGGCACAAATTCCCACAGCATCAGATTCTGCAGTTTTGCTCCTCATACTGTTTTCCCTAGGTCTTCAGCTCAAACCAGTTGCTCTCTGCCCTTTTCACCCTACCTGTGGGTGAAATCCTCAATACTACTTTTGCAGAAAGAGGCATCTCTGAGCTTCTGTGAAAAGTATCCTAGGAAACAGCAGGATAGCTCCCAGGGCAAGAAAACTACCTTTTTTTTCATATGGGGAATGGAGCCACAGTAATGGTGGTAAATATAGGAACTTATTGGAATGGCAGAATTCAACTTATGCTGGAAAAACAAAGAAAACTGATAAATTGGATTCTTCTGATAAGTATTGTTAGAAAATTAAAAATTACCGTACATAAATGTGGAAGTGAAATTTAAATGGATAGCCTCATTTTCTGTGGAGGTGCTCAGTACTACATCTCCTCGCCAGATATTCCAAACAAAACTGAAGTCGTCAGCTAAAATAAGCACTTGAATGTAGAAAGACCAAGCATAAAGGAAGGTAGGAAATCCAAAAAAGGCACAAAACCAGGTTATTAGCTCTCCAGAGAGGAAGAGCCATTTTTTCATATTAAATTGGGTTGGCTTCCTGCTGTCGGCTTAGGGGATAGGGATAGGGAACTAAACAGTAGATGCAATGCATGCTTTAAGTCTAGTTCTTCTAGACCTGCCTGAAAGCAGCCAGCTGTACTCATTTGGAGTCTTTGGCTGCAGGTTTATTTAGCCTCTGGGGAAACAAAGAGATTGCATTATATATAATTAAATGAAGCACAGCAGAGTCAGTGCTGCAGCAAGGTCCTGATCCAGAGCTAATGAGAAACTAACTAAATTAAATTAAGTTTGGAAACAATACTCATGATATGATTATCACATTTTAAATCTGAAAGGGAAAACTGCCATCATAGGGAAGGGATTATAGCACTGGTAGTGAATGCAATAAGATTCAAGGCAATGGTACCTGCTAAACCATTGGGTGTTGAATAACTCTTTACAATACCCATATTTGCAATACCACCACAAGGCAATATTTCACAAGACAGGCCAAGATCCAAGAGCCTGAACACATGGAGAAAACATACATAGCCATTATATTAATAAGAGAAAGACGATAAAAGCTTGGTGTGGTCTCTTCACATCATGTATTAGCATGGGCTACCTCCTCTGTGGACCTGATGACATCTCAGTTTACAGCTCTAAGAATGATAAATCTAGAATTTTTCCCCACCCCCAGTGCTTTGTTAGTGAGATTCTCTATTTAACCATTTTCAGATAGAACTGGCATAAACTTCTAATCAGCTGTACACTGAACCATGTTAGTCTGTGTTACCGACCTTGATTTTACTTTTCAGATGAATTGCATGTGTTTTGTTCCAGCATTGAAGGGGTGGTGGTGTTTGTGATGGGAGCAGTTAACTCTCTGTGAGACCTGTCTGGTGAGGTCTGGTTTCATCCTGTTCTTCATATGGCTGATAAGACTGTGGTAGGATCTTATTTACCACTGATTGACTTTCTGCAATCCTAGAAACTATTCTTAAAACATGCATTTATAAGTTATGTAAAGGACAAGCTGATTGATGTTATATGACCAGATGAATCATGATTTCCTGGGCCATCAGTTACAGTAAGAAGTTGCTTTCTGTCACATGGACCAACAGTAAGTAGCAGGCAACTCTTTCTACACCCAAGTGCCTGGGAGGAAATCAGAAAAGTAGGTTGATGGCAAGATGTTGACTCTCTTCCTGGGAAAAGAGTAGCAAAACTTATATCCCCAGCAGGTGAAACAGTGGAGAGTTGGTAGTTGCTGTGCACAGGATTTCATCCTATCTAACAAGCTGTCACTACAGCATGCTGGCATTTATTAACAATCAGGTAACAGATTGCTGTTGTAGTAGCTAGTATTCCAATTTTCATCACAGAAAGATTTTTGCAGTGTCATTTGTCTAGTTTAACAAGGCTCCGAGATTAAACAAATGAACATGAAAGCATCATCTGCCAACTACTGGAAAACTCAAAACTTTACTATATAAAGACCAGAATCACACAGTTTGTAGTGCTATTAACAGCAAGGAGAAATCAGACACTACCTTCAGTTTCCACTAAAAAGTAGATTTTTCTCTTCAGCTGCACCTTAAATAAAAGCTGATGTCACACTTCACAAAGGCCTAAGCGGGAGGTTTCTCTTGCAGTCAAGGTTATCAGTGGTAGTATTGTGTTTCAAATGAAACTAAGTACTGGAGGACAAAGAAGTTAAAATCCAGAAAACCAGCACAGCTATATCCTATATTTTATCACACAATGCAAGTTTTGATGTCAAGGAAAACAATTAAATTCCAGTATAGACAAATGACTAAATTCAACTGTGTTCAAATTATAGCAGTAGCAGATGTATCACCGGCCAAAATATTAGAAGATACATTTCAGTCTGCCTCCACCCACTCTACAGCTAGATGTTTCTTTAGTATAATAAAACAAAGAATGTAACAAGGCAGAAGGAAATTATTTTCGGGTGGGGAAGTTGTTACAGGTTTGTTTGGGACAGTTCAACCCAATAAACATCCAAGGAAATTAAGAATCTAATATTCAAGATATTTTTTACTATTGTACCAACTTATTTTGATGCAGTATATGTAAACACTTTTTAAACTATTGAACTGAATTTTTTTGAAAAGTGTTTTCTTGTTTTCTGTCAGCAGAGTGGCTCATTTCATGACTTTCTCCACTGATATAAATCCCTGTTTTCCCCCTATATAGTCAAGACTATTAACTTTTTCTTGTTCTGCTTGGAGGTTAGGAGTCAAGGAAATGAAATCAAACACAGGAACAATTCATTTTACTAGGATGCAAAATATGAAGCGCCAGTCTCCGGTATTCAAGTGGTATTGGTGTGGTGCATTAAAGCAAAGTGGTTGGGAGAGACAGAGGAATTCTAGTCTCCCAAGCACGTAGTCTCAAGTGCTCATGCATTTTCAAACAGAAGACTCAGAGAGCAGTCCCCAGGTTTCTGGCATGCCTGGATGCAGAGTGGCTGCTGAGAAGCCAGCAGCAGCCTCCTGCTCCCTCTGCCACCTCTGCACGTTTCACCATATGCATTTCCGTGATGCTCACATTCCAGCTGTGCACTGATTCCAGGCCTGCTGTAACGATTTAGGATTTGATCTTGATCTTGAATTGTTAGAAGTAAACGTTTTCCACCGGATGGAGTCTTCATCAGGCAGCAAAGGAATATTAATGTAAAGGTTAAAAATGATCCTTAATGTGAAGTAAGAATTTTATGTGCTGGTAACTTCACTTGAGGCTGAATAAACCTCAGAGGAAGCGTGTTTAAAATATGACACAGTAACCAGTCAAAATGCAGTGTCTAAAATATGAACAAGTTCAATTCACGTATTTCTCTCCATTAAATGCTATTTCAGCTTTCCAGTTAGACACTTCTATATCTTGGCACCATAGAAAGGTCAATATTTTTGTATTCCCTAGAGCTGCACAGAGTCTGGATGGATGAAGCAGAGGCTATAGGGTTCAAAATTACAAACTCGTGCTTCCTAAGATAAATAGTATGAGACCACTGCAGAAATATAAGCATTCAGTTCTCTGAGACTTATTGTAAGCTGTTAGAAATAGAATCTCAAAGTCAAAGAAAACTTATACTTACTCCAAGTCTTTTTGTAAAAAAACTTCTACCAAAATCTACTGGTAGATTTCTTACCATTGTGAATGGACAAAAATTGCATTTCAGGGATCCCAGCATTTTAGGATCATTAGATAAATTAGGCAACAGAAGAACCTGTCCTGTCAAAGACAGAAAGGTATCTGGAAGTTATCCTGCTTCAGAGCCAACAGGAGCTCCTTTCAGAGTGTTCCTTCTCTCCCCCATCCCAAGTGACATCAGGTACTCCTCAGTGTCAGGCCCTCAAAACTAACTTTCCAAGAACCTCCTAAATAGCCCAGAAATTGATTTACTTACCCAGGACAGATTCAAGTCACCAACGACCTTCAGGCACAGAATTAAGCCTGAATCTCCTACAAATGCCAAGCTGTTGGCAGTTACAAGTAGTAGTTTTTTGATCAAGTTTCTTAGAGGCTATATAAAGGAGAAAAGACTGTAATGTAATGATTACTACACTTGATTTGAAACATGAATTTAAGAGATGCCTAATTAAAATATAGCTGTCAATTGCCTTTGTAGGCATTACACAATCATTTGATGTAGCAGTTCTTTAATATAAATACTCTTAAAAATATTCCTGAGAACATAAAGATTAAGTGCTCCAGGTAAACACATCCAACATGCATATCACCAGGAGGTTTCTCTGGATAGCTGTAAAATAATAGGCATTTTAAGATTTTCTTTATTCTGAGGCAGTTCACTCTCTTGGCTGTACTATGAAGCACCTGGGAAGATGAAACATTGAAATAGAACCAGGCTCATAGGCCTGCTTTACATTTCTCTGCAGATATCTTCTGGAAGGAAACAGTTCCTGCAGTGAGAACATTTGTCCCCCTCTTGGAGAAGCACACCTTGAAAGGCTCTAACAGATGACAGAAGACAGCCTCCACGTGTCATTGAACTAATTAGTTTCCCTCCAAATTCAGCTTTCCTAGAATGATGCAGTGGAAGAGGCCAGAGCAATTTCATACAGCTGAGGTAATGTTTTATACTTCAATCCAGTGCAAAACAGCTCAATGTACTGGCACCAAGCCACAGTAAACATTCAAATTAAAGAGAATTTAATTGCAAGACAGAAGAATCCCTTTTATGCTTACTCATTTCTTCAGCTAAACTTCTACAGAAATATTGCAACTCAAGACAGATGTGGAAGCTTTAAAACTCAAGTACAGTTTTTGGATAAATGCTCATGCTGTGTGATGGTCTCTTCCTAGAAGTTATGCTGAATCACAGGAAGTGTTGTGAGAACAGAGAAATAGACCACCAGACGGCACACTGGACCCAGAGCTTTCTTAGAAAGCACAGGATTTAACACATGAAGAAAGGTGCTAATATCACTAAGATGAGGCAGGAAGAGGGAGATAGGTCTATACAGGAAAATATCAACAGAGACTACTGAACACTTTCAGGACCTACCTGGCTTGTTTGAGTCTAAAGTTAGATGCTTCATTAATTTGTACTAATTTAATGTGAGATGCAATTTTCAAACTACAGCAGACTTTCCTTTAAGAATGGAAGAGTACATTACTCGTCACAGAACCACAGGATCATGGAATAGGTAAGGCTGGAAGTGACCACAGTGGGCCACATGGTTCAATCTCTCTGCTCTAGCAGGGTCATCCTAGAACACATGGCACATGTATAGATGGTTCTTGAATATCTCCAGTGAGGGACACTCCACAACTTCTCTGGACAATCTGTTCCAGTGCATGGTCACCTGCACAGTAAAGAAGTTCATCCTCATGTTCAGGTGGAACTTCCTGTGCATCAGTTTCTGCCTGTTGCCTCTTGTTCTATTGCCTGTTACCAGAGAAGAGCCTGGTTCAGCCTCTTAACACCCTCCCTTCAGATACTGACAGACACGGATGAGGTCTCAGTTGTTTCTTGTCAAGGCTGAGCAGACTCAGTTGCCTCAGCCTTTCCTCATAAGAGACATGCTCCTGTCCCTTAATCATCTTTGTTTCTCTCTGCTCAACCCACCCCAGGAGCTCAATGTCTCCTTTCTACAGAGAAGCCCAGAACTGGACACAGCACTCCAGGTGTGGCCTCACTAGGGCTGAGTAGAGGGCAAGGATCATCTTCCTTGACCTGTGGTTGATGCTTTTCCTAGTGAATGCCAGGACACCACTGGCCTTCTTGGCCACAAGGGCACTGCTGGATCGTGGACAGCTTCTTGGTCACCAGGACTTCCAGGTCCTTCTCCACAGAGATGAAGTACAACAGTTAATTCTACTCTTTGACTGAAGTAGATTTGGCCTATTATGAAAGAAAAGGTTTAAAAGCATGGGAGTTAGTACCTACTGCTCACCATCAGACATTCCTTTATGCAACAGGAAAATCACCTGTTCCTTTATTTCATTTGAAACTATGTGTTGAGAAGCATCAAAATTAACATTATTAAAGTTTTTTCTTCAAATGAGAGAACTTCAGTGGAGATCAACTTTGGATCTACTTAATGACGAAGAACCTGTACTTTATTTTGTGCAAGGGGTACATTCCATGGGCTAGTATTCCAGAGCATCTAGGCAGTCCATGTGTAATGGAATGCTACAGCAAGAGGTCTTCAATCAAAAGATACATTGAAGCTCTCATAGCTCACAACCAATAGTAGGCTGGACAAGAGCATTTAGTAAAGCAGCACTACAATGTAGATGCAGAACTGGGTGGGTAATGCTGTCCTGAGTGGAGACAGAAGTTTCTTACAGGGACACTTCAGTGCTTTGTAGAACCTGCACCTCTGATTCTTCCTTTTGCCTTTTCTCTACTTCCTAATAAAAATTGAAGAAAACCTCTTTAGAAAGGCTGCCACAGAAAGTATTGAAAAATGGGAACTTCATTTTCAAAAACAGGCAAATTGAATCAGTTGGGCAAAAGCTGCAGAGAGTACCAAGCACCCAATAACATGGGATGAATCAAGCTTCTCCCATGAGCTGAGAGAAGACTGAGGAAAGGCCCTATGCAGAGGTTACACAAATATGCTTCTACACAAAAAGCACTTACTCGTGCAAGATACGTGGTTTGGTAGATAACAAGACATTACCATACATAATTATCACTTGCATGCTCAAGTGCCTATTTATTTAGACAGTCATTACACACACAAATAATTTGCCTACATGCAACTGATATCCTGTTATCTTTGCTCTTAGTTTGGAATATTTCAGATATTTATTTGCTTAAATTTCTGTGAGGAATCTTAAACATCACTGTTTTGTAAGAAGCATAAGATTAAAATACCAATTTTCTTTTGAATGATTTCCCTTAAGACTCTGAATGGCTTATAATTTCTAAGATGCCTCAGCTGGTACATGTCATAAAGCATTAAAAAAACCCCAAACCAAACCAATCAAACAAACAAAACATCACCCTCCCCCAATATTCTGTCACCTGTATCACATAACTGAAGGGATGAAGGATCATGACTTTATTATTAACTGATCAGGAACCTACTACAAGAGCATGTAGCTATAATTCACAAGCAGGAATGAGAGAAGGTAGATTTAAAAAAATATTAGGAAGAAATTCTTCACTGTGAGGGTAGTAAGACCGTGGAACAGGTTGTCCAGGGAAGTTTTGGATCCCCCATTCCTGGAAGTGTTCATGGACAATGTTGATGGGGCTCTGAGCAACCTGTTCCAGTGAAATGTGTCACTGTTCATCATTCTATGACAATTAAGAAAAAACTTCTCCAGGATGTGACTGAAGCAGGGGATATGGGATTTTGGACTACAGCTGTCTATTTAATATGTTCTGCTGAGTTTACAGAACAAACACAATAGTGCTCCAGTATAAAAAAAACTACTTTAGTTACTCTTTAAATTTGGCATCACCACTATTTTGTTGTTCTACAGTGCAGTTAGGAAGAAAGCAGCTATTTAAATTAGAGTTGAACAAGTAAAGCAAGGCAAGTTAGACATCTTTTTAACCACTGGCAGAATGACACTGGATATCCTTCTAGCTCCTGATGGGGTCAAAACTCCCACACATCCACAAGAGAACCCACTGCATTTGCACAAGGTCCACAGCTCATGCTGCTCTTAGCCACCTAGCAATGGGATTTGGTATTTTTGTTTAGAGCAGCTAAGGAACATAGACTGCTCCTTAAGTGGTCTCTGCTAGCCTTGCTTATACCATTAGTATCAATATAAAGCAGTTCTAGAATTAGAAATACTGGAATGACTTTCACAGGCAGTGAACACCTAAGGTTTAAGAATTTGGTGAGGAAACAGAGAATTGCTTTTCTACACACAGGTCTGCAGAATCGCTAATTGCTCTGCTGCCCGGGGTGCCGTAACTGCACCGGTTGAAGGCAATCTCTCTGGGGACCTTCTCTGATCCCCAGAGCCCTATCACAGCCACAGAGAGCAGAGCCGAGAGCAGCGTGAAGAGCAGGTGACCCCCGCGAGGAGAAGCCAAGCAGGGAGGACTCAGCAGCTCTGCATACCAACTGAGATTTATTTAGCTGATGGGGAGAGACTGACTGAGTCAGGCCACCAGGAGTTTCACAGAGAAGGATCGAGCCTCCTATGCTCTGCTCCGAGTGACCCCGAAACACAGGTGACAGGGGGTTTTCTACCCCTAAGACCCCAGGGGTGGGGGCACAAACATGACCAATTGGGAAAGCCCAAGGGTGTGGTGCAGGGGTGAGGGACAGGTTACACAGCAAACGGGAGAACAGGGGAGTGGGGTCACACCTGTGAAGGCCAATGCACAGCCAAATGACAGAGACCTTTCTAGAACTTGGGGCAGGGGTGAAAGGAGAATGACAGGGGAGAGAGAGGGATTCTCTCGCTCGAGCAGGGGAGGGGACAGATAATTGACAGGGAGAGCACACAGGGTCCAAACAAGGGTACATGGAACAAACCAAAATACAATTAACCAATAAAAACCACTGCATCACTGGAGTATGAATTTTCTTTATGGGGTATTTATTTTGCTGCACCACTGCACTGATCAGCCCTGTTTCTCATCCCCGTTTTGTTTTTTGATTGATCTATTAGATTTGGAGTATTTGTAAACTTTTTTGGAAAATCAAGTCTTGTAACTACCAAGACCTTCTCTTAAAGTCCCATACTTTGCAACCAATAGAACACACATCTAGATAACGTTGACTGAAAAATGTAATTTTACCATAAAATGGTGTTTATTGACTCAAAGTAAGCCATTAGAGATTCTGCACACCCCTAATGGATCTGCCTTGCCAAGATGTTGAGCACCTTAATCTATTAGCTATGCTTTCAGTGCTTTGCGTTTAAAAACCAAAATAGTCCAAGTGTTTCTGCTCTAAATAGACAATGACAGCTTTGTCAGCCATCAATGCATCTCAAGGGTGCTTTATCCTGATGTTATTGGATTTTTCTAAATCGGCAGTAAAATTGGGGACTTTCTGGTGAAATAGACTTGGGTCATTGTTTTGAAAGCTTATTGAAACAGCCACAAAGGACTGTTTTCCAGAGACATTTGAATTGTTTATCTTGAATAGTTTGGAGGAAACTATTAATCTCAGTAGCTTTTTTACACTACTGGCCACAGTGCGATCATAAACCCTGTGAATAATCAGTTACAATTGCCTTGCCAAAATATGTTTTGACATTTGAACTGCTTCATTGCTTGAACTTCTCTCTTCTTTGTCTCATAGGTGATAGAATGAACCTGAGAGTGATCTCTGGGAAAGTGCAGTTCAGATGAAACAGCTGCTGAGAAGCAATCAACCTAATGCCTTAGTCAAGGTTACATTTGTTACAGAGTAGTGAGAACAATGAAAAATCATTTCTTCTTATAGGTTACAAGCAAGGCACCTGTAGAAAGCTAGAAAACCCAGATGATGATTTACAGCAATCCATGCTTCAGCATGGAAAGGGGAAGCACTAGAAAAAACCCGTTTTATCACAATCCATGCTGACAGACAAGCAAGAAGTTCTTTGCCCAAGTAAAGGGTTATCTCCCAGAGTGTTAGTGAGAAGTAGGTAAGTACAAGATGATGAAGTTCTGCTCTCACAGCAGCCTGTGGGAGCACTTGAATTTGTAGTTTCTGATACTGACTGGACTGAATTGTGAATTGCAGCTATAACTGTCTTAATTGTAAAACTCTTCATGGTGAGACTTTTTCCATATTTGACAGAACACCAAATATTATGAAAATTAATATCTTTTGAAGTAGGAAATCTTAAATTATAGTTTTCCATTGATGCGTGCTGAGAAGAAATTGCAGGAAAAGAAACAGCAAAATGGTTGACACTTACAGCTGAGATAAGTACTACTAAAAATTATTCTGGAGATGCAAAACATTGCTTCTTTCATATAAGCTCAGTAGGCTATTTGTACCATTCTTCAGAAAAATAAAAACATTCCATTTACCTGCTCTGCAAGGTCACCAACGGGCCATACTGTCCAATACTGGCACAAAAGCTATAACACTTTTCAGTACATTACATAAATGAGCTGATCTAAGTACATGCTGATTTCAAGTAGTCCAATTTGAACATTAGCCTCTGCATTTGAAAATAACATAGTGGTGTGTTGTTATGAGCTCCATAGCAAGAGAACACACATGGTCTTTCACATGTAGAACATACTCTGACATACTTAGAGGTCTTTTAAAAAAGCAATCTATTTATTTCCAACTCTAAGTATTTTTATAATGAAAAATGCACCCATGAAAGCTGATGCACTTTGCTAAAAGTATTTAATTCTAGTAAAATAAGAGATGTTTTAGGTCACCAAATACATAATTTTTGACATTGCTGTAAACCATAATTCAGCTATTTTATGTTTCAAAGCAGTTGTTTCTTCTGTAAGTCAGACTATAATTACAACTTACTTAGGAGCAAGGTAAAAAGGTCAAGCATTACATAAGGTAACAGTCTTTTGATCTCAACTCATTTATTTCCTGCCTCTAAGTTCTAGAAAACCTTATGCATCTCTGCCTCCAAAATGAGAAGAGGAATTTAAAAAAGGAAAATTTTCCTCTTTAAGACATGGTCTGTTCTGCTTCCTCACATGTCACCATGGAAATGCTTACCCTACACCAGTCTGTATTCAGGGATGGCTTAAGAACCATTTTCTACTTGCAGCAATGGCTCTGCCCCTTTAATTTATCCCTTCCTCTATCCAGGTTCCCAGTCAAGACAAGCTTCTGCCACACCTCCTGGATTTCACAAAGTCTTAATTTACCTATAATTTAGTTCCTTCTGTCTTACAAAGTATCAAGTGCCTTATAATTACTCTAGAGTTTAACAAGAACCAGAGTCTACATGTTTTCTAGCTGATGGCTGGCAGGGGAAGCACAAAGCAGGTGTTGAAGGAGATGATAGAGGACAGTGAAAACTTGCAGTATAACAGGAACACCAAATCAAACCAAGGCCACATTTATTGCTCTGTCTTGACTAACAACAGAGGAAGTCACTTTCTTCTTGAGTTCTCCCCAGAATAATTAATCAGCTTCTTGCATTGCTAATGTGTTTACAGACACTACACAGAGCTGAATCAGCCACGGTGCCACTGGTAATCTTGAGAATTACTCGTGGGTTTTGAGATCAGCAACAGAAGATTCTCTTATGTATCACTAACTTTTCCTTAACACATTAAGCAATTAACAATCATCTACTTAGGCCCCAAACCACAGTGGGTTCATAGCCACCGTTGATCAGAGCAAATGAAATCAGATCTCTGCTTGCTGAGGGCATGTATGTCTCACTGCAGGCGTACCTCTGCATGCCTGAATTATAACGGGGTGTACATTTCTAAGCCACAAGTTATTTTTTATTAATATCTAGTCAAAGGAAGATTGTCAGCTAAGTACTAAAACGAACAGAGAAAGACTTTATGAAAACGCAGCTAACAGAATGTCCTGAACTAAGCCTCATTAGCAAGATTTCAATTGAACTCTCTATTCAGTGTTCACCTTCACTGTTTTTACTGGAATCTTAAGATAGGAAAGCAGACAAAATTAACATCTTTCAGTTTTATTAAAGACTGCACACATTATGCTTAAGCAGTCCAGAAGAGAGATCTGGTTTGAGGGTACGCTTTCTACTATAATCACAGATAATCCAGCTTATTTGGTAAAAGATGGAGACTCTCTGAATTTGGTTCTATTTTTTCCCGGTGACATTTTAAATAGGCCTGAACAAGTGATTTGAACATTATGTGTGTTAACTTACTGCATCCATAGAACTCATACCAGATACTGTCAATAATATTCCATTGACACACTACTTGGACATACTGTAGACATGAATCTGGTTATAAAGCTGTAAACCACATTTCTGTTCAGGCTACAATGCAACACTGAAAGTATGAGTCCAGATTTTGTACAATTTTTTTTTACAACAGACTCTAGAGTCAAAATTTACATCAGCTAGTAGTCAGTTGAATCTAGTCCAGACTGCAAGTTATGAAATTTGGCAACAACTAATTTTTCCTTTATCCCATACTGTTTTCTGCTAGTAGAGAGGGAACCAGTATACCCAGAGGGAAAAAAAAAAAAAAAAAATTTAAAAAAAAAATCCCCAAATAAAATAGAGTTAAGGCTTCACCTTCAGCCCTGGAAGTTCCCACCCACAACCAGCTATCTCTGTTTTAGACACTTGGGAATGGTCAGGAGACTAACTACTTCTCACACATTTCTGTGGCAAAAGAAGTGCAATCAAAATGCAGTTACCAGATAATCACAACATTGCTGCCTATGGTCAGAAATGGGTAAGGCTGGAAGGGACCAAATCACAGAGCAGGTAAGGATGCCAAACAGGAGTTTGGCAACAGAGTAAACTTAGCACTTCCAGACTTACACAATAATACTTCATACGAGTTCTTCAAGCTTTGCATATTTCCTCTCTAGAGCAACTGTTCCAGGGAAATGCAGAGCCATGCTCTTTACATTTATTTAATCTACCTGCTGTTAGCTCCTAATGACTTGCTAATAGTCCCACCTTGGAAATCATAAGCATATTGATGAGAAAGTAAATAAGCTCAGTAATCACAAACATGCACCATAACACTCAAAGGAAAAGCACAGGCTATTTTATGGATTCATAAAACATACACATAGACAAAATCCCAAACTCCAAGGAGCTGGACTATTTTATATTTTAAAAGCTGGACTAAATTTTATATTTTAATGGTTTCTCATTTGAATTAAATAACAAAAAAAATTATTCTTTAAAAATAAAAATCACCTATTCCCATCTGGTATATCTAAAACATTTTAAATCTACAGGAGGATGTTTCTATAATAGTACTGTCTATTTAGAGTCAGTAATCTGACAGAAAACAAAAGCACTATTTCTATAAGGTTTTCCAATGCCTCTCTGTTTCTGAAAATAAAAGATATCTCTTTTGAAAGTGAAGGCTACCCATAGGGTAGCATAAACAGCAGATTATTTTTTTAACACAGTTATATGAAGAATGATTTTAATAGCTATTTTCACATTTTTCTTCACAAGTGTCATACCTTTAAAACTTCCCTTACCTGAAGGTATAAACATTTATCAGAGAAAAGAATGTCTGAGTCAGACTTCACTTAAAAGTTATTATCTGCCAAGAGATTTTGGAAGGTGTTCAAGATCATCATATAAAGAGCTGTCAAATTTGAAATATATTATTTGGTTAGAAAGAAGTGGAAAGAAGTGGTGGATTCAACCAAATTAGTAAATGTTATTCTCTTTCAGTGTCTGACAGAAATACGTATTGGTTTTGTGGAGTTTATTTCTGACTTTCTGAGAAGATACAGTGTTCTTGATCCTAATTAGGATGGTTTTTTTCATTCAAACTTTGAGGATATTAGGATATTAGGATATTAGGATTTTTTTTTCATTCAAACCCCTCAAAGCATCTATTTTTTTTTTTTTAATTAGCTCTCAAGATAGCCCAATTTTTTATCACAGTGAGTTCCTGGTATACTCCCCAAATTGCAACGAAGACTATGTATGGGGGTACTTCTATCTCTAGAGGATTTCTTCAGTGTGACTAAGATTTCACCCTTCCAGCACCTCACTTTTTCACAACTGAAATCTGCTGTCTTCATAATGATCACTCCCTATGTTTTATTCAGCTTATTACAAGTCAGAATACCAAAAATTATACCTTAAGTCCATGAGCAAAAACTTTGTCAATATTAAGAATTGCTAACAAAAAAAGTGGGAGGAAGGAATCTTTTTGTGAACTCATATATTAGCTAATATTTTCAAACTACTGAAGAAGCAATGACATTTTAGTAAAATATCCCACTTATTGGTAAATATCTCCAGAAATCACTCCGAGGATAAAAGCACACAAAGGCAGGTAAAAGAAAGAAAAGCTAATTAAATTATATTCACTATAACAAGTATGATTGGTGATATGAGATTAAGGATTCCATATAGCAATCAAATGAAGTAGCCACAGCAGCGCATTGGCTGCTAGTCACCAGAAGTCTTATGTATCTGATCTCTAAATTGAAAAATCCTGAGGAGGTCAGCCTTGTCCAAGCAGAAATGCTTCTGGGTTTGAGTAGAAGGACTTAAGAGTCTAGAGGACTGCAGGGCTTAGGAGTTTAAATGCATGCATTATGAGACAGAAGTTGTGAAGAGGTCCTTGAAATTGCAGTTTGGGATTTGAAAGCTAAATATTGCCTAAAGCCCTCTTTCAGAGACACACTTTTTTTTTTTTTAAATATCTCTAATTAAACTTTCAGGTTTTTATTTTCCATCACAATGCAGAAATACCAGAGTTTCTTGCATTATTCACACAATGTGAAGGAAATTATTAGGACTGCAAGATGTTTCAGACACAGCTCCTCTATGTAAGGAGTGAAGATGAGCCAATTCACCCCATAGCAGCTCCAGCTTTCCAAGCATCTGCAGACTTAGACACTCACTTCGATGTGTGATAATGCATAAGCAATCCTGTGTGGGGCAAACTTGGCAGTCACTCTGAGCAGACATTTAACACTCTACAAAATACTTGAAAAAGGCCTCAAAAGAGGTGAACCCTAGATAAATAAGGTATATTTTACATTTACAGTTGAGAAAAGCAGTGGTCTTTCCGACAAAATTATTCCTAAATGCTTACTTAGATACTCATATATGAAATACATACATCCTTCTACATTCTTTATATGTTCTGCGATTGTTTCAACACAGATCATTTGCCCTTGCATGTGAAAGCCTGACACCAAAAAGAATACTGCAATAGTTCTGTAAACCACAAAAGCGAGATTTGCAGCCTGGGCCCTGAGCAGAGACAAATAATAAATCAACTGTGATTCCCGAATTTACTGGAGAGACACTGAACAGACAGTGAAAAGCCACACAATGTAAATGAACACAAACTCCCAATATTTAGTGGACTCTAACAACATATCTATGCATATTTCTGATGTGTAAAATAGTGAGATATTAACTATTAGCAGAGGAAACAATGTATTTCCTTTTTGACCTAGTAGCAGTAAAAAAATCTTTATTCAGCATAGATGAAAATATCAACTTTTTCACTCTTCTGTCTAGGCTACTACAATCTAGGTTTATAATTGCTTCTGTCTGAATTTTGTAGAACTCTGTAGTACATTTGTAGTTCCACATCCTTTCAACTGTCCATAGGTAAAAATATCACTTTTGAGGTGCTCATTTTAATAAACAATTATTGTTGCCTTTTCTTTATGGAATACTGACCTGAAAGAGATTTTTCATGTTTTTTGTTGATTCTATCTTAATCATTCATAAAATTGCTTCAGAATATTATTAATAAAATCCAATTATTACTTAGGCAAGTACCACTTCGGGGCTTTTTCTTCATTTTAAATGTATTTGCCAAACTAAGTTATATGCATTAGATTTTTGTGAGTGACCTGACAACAGCCCCAGAAATACTTTTCACTTGCTGGACATACAGCCATGCATATGTTGGTTTGCAGACTGCTTGAATGTATAGGTCACAGCTATGGGAATACAAGCAACCCTTTTTCTGAGCACAGAAACTGCTCCCAGAGCCTCCTTTGTGGTTCCTGTGCAGTCCTCGTTGCACCCTCACTGCTGGGTCCAGCATTGCCATCTCCTTCTTTGGGTGAGTCATTCTGCAACACTTAGCTATCACTTTCTAATTGGGTGTGATAACTCAAGAGATTACTCTTGTGCAGATTCAAAGACCAGTATAATAAGTAACTGAGCACATAGCCCATAATGGGTGTTATTAGATGGTCAGCGCTGACACAGCCACAGGATACTCCACCTCATCCCCTGATCTTTAGACTGGGATACTGCAACAGTTTTGCCAGTTTATTTCATAGGAGGCATGTGAAAAAAAAAGTGATTGTAAGTTTTCAGCAAGTTTTTCACTTCTAACACTTCCACTGACCACGTGGATCTTTGTAGTCCATGGATTTTTGTGAGTTGGCAGATTGCAATTAAACTATTGTTTATGGCAAATGTAACAGACACATCCATGCTAGGACACTATTCTCACAGTATAAAAGGTCCAAATCTGTCAAATAAAAGAAAAGGTGCTCTAATTCTGTGCTAAGAAATGAACAGCCTAACAGCCTGATTTCCCTCCTCAATGTGCCACTATTAAACAACAAACACAACTCACATAATTTTAAAAAAGCGTAAAATAAACTACATACAACAGAATTGTATATTAAAGGCTGTTTATTTCTTCATATCAAAGAAATCCTCTGCCCTACAGTCAGTGTTATTTCTTGATGTTATCAGAAATAGCTGCTAAATAAGTTTTTGATTGCCAGATTTGTCTGGTGTAATACATGTGTGCAAGCTTTCTATTTGTTGCCATATTGACTAATACATACCCAGTACTAAGAAAGCTGTTTGGTATCTCAGATTAAGTGTTTTCTCAAAAATAGATAAAGCATCCAGCAGAAGCCAGGTGATAAGTAGAGCATTTGAAATGAAGCAGTGAATTCTGTCAGCAAACTGTTGTGTGTTTGATAAAAGGGCTGGATTGGAAATATAATTGAAAACTCAAATAAAAAATATTTGCTCATGAAATTCCTCAGCAGATTTCTCCCAATGAAATATATGAAACACAGTAGGAGGCAAAAAACTTAAGACATAACTGAACCATTCCAGTGTGTTCTCTTGAGATTTCAGGAATCTCAGCCCAAAATCTCAGGTAATCCCTCTACAGCAGTGCAATCACTGTGTATTTCACAGCTCTGGAGTAGTCAAAAGTGTCCTTGAGGCTTTTTCAAAAATGCTAAGGCTGCTTTTGGAGTGCTTGTAAGAGTCACAAGGTAATCGATACATCATCCCCATCCTTGGAGATATTCAAAAGCCTTGTGGACATTGTCCTGGCAGCCTTCTGGCTGTGACTCTGCTTGAGCATAGGGTTGGACAAGTTCACCTCCAGAGATCTCTTCCAATTTTTGATACTTAGGGAAATTTAACATTACGAATAATTTGTACTACTTGATATAATAGCTTATCTGGGAACTTTTCCTATTGAAGAAAAGGAATGCATCAACATGACATATTTTAACAGTGAACTGACAATTTCTTTAAAATGCTAACAAAAAGATTAGAAGAGAAACATACTTTATGAAATAATAATTATTAAGTGGCACTGGCCTAACATGGCTACTGTAATTTTCAACTTCTAAAATAGCTACAGTTTGCTATTTTTATATATCTTGAAAGAAACTATAATTCATTTAACAAAAGTTATCTGAACCAATAGTTTAAAAGAATGAGTAAATCTCTCAAGAAAGCATCTAGGACAGAGTCACTATTCCTCACAGAAGAAAAATGTGTTGGTTAGAATTGAGGAAGGTGTATCTTTTCATCTATACTATTACATATGTACAATGTAAACCCTAACACTTGAATCTGCTTAACATCAGACATCTTTTTGGTGATCTTTTGGATCCTCTTTTAGCTGTTTTCATTTCAGGATCAAAATTCTGTGCTCTTTAAGGTCAATAATACCTCTTAATACCTTTTGGGTGAGAAATTCCACCCAAGTTGTATGAACACAGGCTAAATAAAAACTGTCCAAGGAGCAGCAATTGCAGATTTTACTGAGTTAAACCTACTGAAAGATATTGAGTAATAGCATCTCACAAGACACTATGTGAGACATTAATAATCAATGGCTAAAGCAAATTCAGAGCAGATGCTTATGATAAGTCTTTAATATAATAGATAAAACAGCAAATATTAACAGTTATTCAGGACTTTTGAAAGAAGGAAAAAGATTTATGTTTATTTCTGCCAGTCTACCAGCTTTCAAATAATTCAAAGTGAAAGATTTCAAAGATTTTTATATTTCTTTCCAAATATTTATAAGAGCCAGCTACCACTAAGGAGCATGAAACATTAGTGTCTTAATTTTAAATCTATTTCCATTGGTAGTAGGGTTTTTCCAGCCAGTGAGGATATATTTAAAATTATGATCCTTTTTACACAAGAGGAAACAATCTCAGAATGAAAAAAATACTTTATAAGGATAGAGAGTGAGCAGGAGAGATGCCCTTCTCCAGCCCTGGCACTCTTGAAAATGGTAGCAAGGTCCCCTTTCCTGCCTCTGGTGGAACTCAGCTGATTCTCCAAGTCATGCTGTTCAATGCTTCCCACCACCACTGTTATTTCTTATACTTCCAGTCTTGCAAACTGTGGTTCAGGTTAATTTGCACAAACCATTTCCACTTTTAGGACATATTTATAAAGTCATTTACATAGCTGACAACTGCATTTCGGTGAAAGATTCAGAGTGTGGCTTCTGATCTCCAGCTAATTGAGGTTAGAAAGGCATTACTGATATTAAAATAATAATGATACTCTGTAACTCTGTACAAACCTACAAATAATTCAGCTGTGGAAAGAAAATAATATTTTCAAATCCATTAAATGTCATTTAAAATCCTTGTTAGTATTCCATTAAATGAAATCTTAACTGTTGGTGCATTATGGTCTCCCAGAAAGAGGTTTCATTGTTTTGCTGATCTTTCACAGTATGTGTAAGCAGTTTTATTTGACTTCAAGGTAGTATTCTCCAGAGTTTTAGAAAAAATAAGCTCTTAAATGATAGAAGGCAGAGAGTTGGAATATTTTAAAAGCCTTGGCTAGAATTGATTACTATCAAAATTCATTTAAGAGATGCCTGAAAACCAGTTTTGTACAACACAGTTCACTGAAGAACATCAAAGTTAAGATGTAACAACTTAACTAATTAACCTCTTAGCAAAAGTCACCCCTAAAGGAACATACTCGCATTTTCAGCTGCCTGCAATATTCACATCCCTTACGTGTGAGTGTCCGGCAGGATTCACAACGTCTTTTGTGAATTCTGCTGGGTGGGGACAGTTGAGTATCTCAGCTCCCTTAACACATCTCCTACACAGCATAACTTCCTTGCTTTTGTAATTGTACTGACCATGCACAAGGCATTATGTGATTTCTACCCCTCCACATATTTTCTTCCAGTCTAAGGAGATCTCTTTTCCTTCTTCCCCACCAGTTCTCCAGGAGAGGAGTCTTATCCCAGGAGTCTCCCAGTGACACTGCATTCAGTCCCTGAATCCATTTGAACACAAGCACTAGCTAATTACTCTCGAATTTGAAAAGGCTTCTGGCCTTTTTGGTGTTAAATTCTCCCAAGTGTCCTGCAAACACCTGACTAGTGACAAAAACTCTGATAACACACCAGTGGAGGGAAAGGTGTTTAGCAAGTTCTTAAGCTTTTTAGGCTACACAGCAAAAACAGAAGAGAAGTATTTCATTGCTTTCATTTCTCACAGGAAAGCTTGGAGTTGACTACAGGTCGGGCAGCTCCCAAGGTCCCTCTCTTGCCCCTTCTCTCTCTGTTCCTTGTTTCTCTTGGCATCAGCACCAAGGCTACTGCCTGACTTGGCCAGAAGTGCAGACAAGAGGTTTGCTCATCCCAGCCCCCTCACCATGGGCACCTGAGTAGCTGATGCTGAAGAAGCTCAACCTGAAACAGCAGAGAAATGTGCAGATCTGTCTTCCGTTCTCCACCTGTAGAAACTCCTGTGCCTGTGAGCACATCAGGGTGCTCCTCCTGAATGCTGCTGGCAGCACTGGCAGTGCCATAAGGGAAAGATGAATTTCCTCTTTGTGACAATCACTGGGTGGGGGATGCAGGGAGAGGTCAGGAGAAAGCTTTGAAAAAATCAACTCATAGTATACAATAGAACAAATAGAACAAATCTGTTTATTTTTTAACTGTCTTCATCTAAATTTAAAAAAATTCTTCTGAATCTGTTAAAGGGTGATTGGTATCAAATATTTCTTTATAATTCCTAAAATGAGCTTTTGCTCCATAAATTATGTGATTCCTAGAACAGATTCTCATTGCCAGTAAGTGTACACACAGAATTTGTATCTATTCCATAATAAAGCAGGACCTTGAACAGCCTTACACAAAAGCTCCTTGTATACAGCTGTTTGGTGATGTGTGTTACACAAAAGCTCCTTGTATACAGCTGTTTGGTGATGTGTGTGAACATGATTTTGCAAACTTGTCTGCACATTCTGTATTTTTTCATAAAATTGGAAATGCCAGTGCAGCAGCATCAAAACAAAGCATATAGCTTCTTCTATCAAATGTACATTATTTCTAGAAAAAAAATTCTACTTTATTATAAAGACTTGTACATAAAAATATATTTTATATACTATGTTATATTCATGTATTTTTATTAAGTTTGCACTTCCATACATTTTTCTTTCAAATGGCTTCCTTGTTGCTAAAATGTGGCATAAATTTAATGCTCACAGTAAGATAATACACTACAGGAGTCATTAGAGTTATAAGGCACCTAGGAGAGCTGTCATGCCTTTCTATAAAACATACAAGATGAACCATATTGTCTGACTCTATTGTAATGCAAAAAAGGATCATTCTTCTCCCACTGACTCTGAGGAAGGAACCATGTCTCCCTATATAATATACATGATCGATCAGGTCATTTGTTTCTACTGTAACACAAATATTATTATTCTTTCACTGACTATGAATAACACTTTTCTTTCCTAAGACACATTTCAAGACATTGGAGCATATTAGCAAAAATGATTAAATAAACCTCTTAACATCCTTGGCAAGAAATTAACATTTTAGTGACAGGGAAAAAGAGGAACAGAGATGTTTTTGGCTCCATCCCAGAATTTATTTTCCAAGTTTGGAATCCAATCATCCTCCCTCTCCATCCTGCATATCACTTTCTAGGAACACTTTCTGAGCTGGCACTTTGTGCTGCAGGAGAGATGACGAAATACTGCTCCTTTTCCAGGCAGCAGCATGTGAGCACACACTGAGTCTCACTTCTCATGTACCACCATGTTGGGAGGCACAAACCTGGAATTAGAGCCAGACCTGATCTCCTGGCAGGTCACCAAGATTTTCTCTGAGACTTGGCCCAGGATATTTTGCTTTTCCTATGATTAATAAAGGCCATGAGTCATATCCGAGAGGGGTGGATTCAGTGCCATGTGCAGACGCACATTGGCTTGCACACACATGGCACATGGCACATGTGGTTATATCAAACCAACTACGCACCACAGTGGCTCTGTTTTTTCCAGGCTTCTTTCTGTTATTCATTTCTTAAGAACAGTAGTCTCTGGAAAAAGCCTGAAGCAATTTGGACAACGCATTTGGACAATATTCTCAGGCAGGTGATGTAATTCTTGGGACTGTCCTGTGCAAGGATGAGAGTTGGAATCAATGATCTTTGTGGGACCCTGGAAATTCGGGATATTCTATGATTAATATAAAGTCAGTCACACTGTAGTTGGTCACAGCTGGTCAAGATACAGAAAACTGCATCTTGTAAAACATAATCATGTGGCTAGAATCATCCCTACTTTGGCTGTGGTCTACGATCGATGCTGACCTATGAAGGAGGAATGTGGTCTAAAGTTTATACTGCTGACACCGCTGAGCAGGAGGCCATCAGAGGAGCTTTTGAAGCCAGATCCATGACCATGTATCCTGTCAGGAGATAGGGATTCTGACTGGGTTACTAGCATACTTCATTTAGTAATTCCTAAAACATAGCTTTTGCACATATGTGGAATACATCATTTAAAAGACAGTCATATTGAATAACAACTTTTATTTTTAATGAATGAGGTTATCTCGCTTAAAGAAAAATATCTTTATGAATGAAGATTCATTAATATGAAATTTGGATATGCTGTCTTCATTTTCTTTTACATTGGTGGAGCATATGGACATTCAGCATTGCTCTAGTAAACCACCATTTGTATTATTATTCTGTGAATTTCCAAAAGAAATACAAGTAATTAGCATTTGGTTTCAACTCAGAAACATCACTCTTGAGTAGAGTTTGTTTTGTCTAGTGTTGTCTCCATACTTCCTGAACCCTCCCAGGAAAATATATTCTCTAGAAACCACCAGCCTGACCCTTTCCCTTGATTCAGGGTTTCAGGGAAGAGATTTGGATAAGAGGGTTCAGTTAAATAGTTGGATTCTAGGTAAAAGGGTTCAAAAACACCAACCCATATTTCATCAGCTATGTAGAACTACAGGTTATTCAAGGATTATCTGAGCATCAGGGATATCAAATGGTGTTGACTAGGATGGACAAACTGAATAAGGTCTCCTTAGAAAAGCATAAACGAGAAGGAAAAAGTACTTAAGAGACCTGTTTAATTTGTCACAAGTCAAACAGCAGGGAGCAGAGTTCCAGCAGGCCAAGGCCAGCACTGAGAGGAAAAGACAGAAGAGCAGTCCAGCAGACTTTGAGCTGTAAGCCAGGGCCCAATTCACAACAAAGCACCGGCTGGTGGACCTTGAATCAAGGAGCAACTCACCACTGGATACGGGCTGGTGAACCTCAAGCCATCCACAATAGGGTGCAGGTTTTGTGCACTTGAACTGGGGTTAAATGGGGTAGAAACCTTTAACCCAATCTCCAGACCTTCTGCTTAACATGGTCCTTGAAGTGACAGAGGATTGTGGTTATTGTCCAAGTATGGATTTCCGAGTACAGTTTGTGTCCGTGCAGTAGATGGTTTGTGTGTGGTGGCATAGATGTGTAGAATATAATTTAATTCAAACTCACAAATCATGTTCTTTTTGACCATACAAATGATGATGAATTTTCAAGTCATTTTCAAGCAAAGATTACTTCTGTTGGTCAATGGGCTGCAGGAGATGGAATCTTTCTTCATGATGTAGCATAAAATATAACTTAAGTTTGCTTTTAGCTACATTTACAGAAAACTATGAAGAGAATCTATGAATTTTAATTCTGAAACATAGGGATTCTTTCTACATTATAATTACTTCAGTCTTTGATCCCATGCCATAAAAAATAATGTAATTTTGTTATTGGTTTCATTAAAAGTTAGATAATGTACCCAGATTTTCAGTAGGTTAAAATAGCTTTTTCTTAGAAGTGCATTGAGGCATCTTTGTGGAGAATAGGGTTACACTTTCTTCCTGTTAGCTACACTGCATCAAGCAAACAATACAAATACAGAAATTAAATATGTATTCTTGTGGCCCAGTGCAGTGCTATGCAGAAACACACAAGAAAACTCTGAATGAGCCACCATGGGACAGGAAGTCACATCATCCCATTGGCACTGTGCTCAGCCCAGCACAGGTAATTAACCCAGCTGCTGCAGTCTGTGCAACAGTCTAAGAAAATGATCTTTATAAAGGTGCTTTGAACGGGCAATTTGCTTATAATGGTCTTTCTGGAAAAGAGGTGGCTTGCAAGAGCTTTTGCAGATTTATGTTCAGGCATTAGCTTCCCTAATTAGTCATTACATAAATTGGTTTGTGATTGATTTGTTGACTCCTGAGAAAACTAAAGAGAGTTATATCAGGACGGAAGTATAGGATGGCTTGTTTTTTTATTTTTTAGTAATTCTTCAGTGGCCAAGCACAAAGGTAGAACAAAGCTAGCTCCAACATCCAGGAATCTTGACTCAGATTCTCAGTTTTGCCTTGTTGGACAAAGAAACAAGCATGATGTCTGCTGCATTTGTCTTGAAAAATGTCCTGCAGGAAAATGCTCTGCAAGTCTGCAAAATAGCACTCCCTTCACTGAAACTCATCGTGCTCAAAGTCTCTGTTTTTATTGAATTCTCTGCTTTGACTGGTGAAAGCCTTTCCCACATATCTGAAAGGTGAAAATAAACATAACACAAATCATCAAATTACTATTTAATTGCATCTTACGAAGCACTGGGACTGTGTGCTCCATTCATCCCATACAGTTTCTCTACTGAAATAAAAAATTACTTTGACTTCCACTTTTTATTTTAAATGTATTAGTCCTCCTCTGTAGACATTACAGTTATTAATGCTCAGGCTGCTGCCATGGCTCTGAATTCTTATCACTCACTCAGCTGATATTATTACTCAGTCAAAGCTGACATCAGAAATGGTACCTTAATATTAGAGAAAGAAACCATGACTGGAATTATTCATAGATTACACAGCATACACAACTTGGGAGACAAAGAATCAGCAGAGGTGGTTTTTTATTAAAAATTTATAGCCTGATCCAAAGTCAATAAAAAAAATCTCCATGACTTCAGTAAATTTTGATTCTAGCCCTACATAATGAAATTTAGGAGGGAGACCAGCAGTTTTGTACATAAACTCTCTTCTCTATTTTGATGTAATTTAACAGCACTGACAAGAAATTTATAAAAATACAGCAGAGATTTCTGGGTGTGCTCCCTGCAGAATCAAACAGGAACCAGAACAGTTTATGATACTAAAAAACAACTGAAGGAGAGAAGAAGAATAATCACAATATTTTGCAATCAGGTAAATAACAATTATAATTAAATTATATAGTACGAGGTAATATAAAGCTCAATACTTCCTTATTACAAATTATATCAAAGTGAGAAGAAAGATGCATTCACTGTTAACAAATTTTAAAAGTGTTCTAAAGGTGAAATAAAATGTATTTTCTTACTAGACATTTTCTGCTGATGCAACTAAAGATACTGTTTCTCTTTCCCCCAGGTGCTTCTTTGCTGCTGATGTGTGTCTGACAAACCAAGCTTCCTGAGGGACCTTTACTACAACTGTAAAATGGAGATGATACTGAAATAAGGAACAAGAAAATAGTGTGGAAGTTGTTACACCACAACTTTATATAAACACACAGTGGAAATTTTGCTCTAAGCATATTTACTGAGTTGTAAAATCTTATGATAGGTTTATGTGATTTTTCAACCTGTAGTCATACACATATGAAAAGCTATGAGATAGGAAGTCTTTATAGCTACAAAGAGTTAACGATCCTTTGAACCTGTGTGTGGAAAGGCTTAGAACGACTAGGCAGGGATAAATACCATTACCTATGTTCAAGGAAGCTCCTCTGGTTCCCAGCAACATGGGAATCATTTTTATAAATCTTCAATCTTCATCAACCTTTTTTACAAAAGATTACAGGAGTCCCAAGAATCTTGTCCAGGTAGATATCTTCTTCGTTATCTTCTAAAAAAAAAAAAAAAAAAGGCTATTTTTGAGAATATTTAATAATTGTCTGATTAAAATAACACCATTTAAAAAAACAAAAAAAAACCGTAGTTGGAATACAAAATGAGATGAAATGAGTCCAAACCTTATTCCAGAAGGAAGGTGACATCTACGACGGAAGTGCTTTAAGACCAGAAACAGCCATGGGTCTCTTGGCAGTACTGAATAAAGTTTTGACTCATCATGATGGGTGACACCAACAGGTTTGTTGGTACTTGCAGTGATTTACAGACGGTCTCATCATCAAAGAATTTGAATGACGACTGCAGATACTATTCTTCTGGTGACAGGGATGGTTAATTCTTTGCTTGACAATCTGGGTGGCAATGAGCAGCAGCCTCCTTCAGCCATTTAAAGTCTTACAGAAGGTGTGGTTTTATACAGCATTTGGTTTTCTTGACTGCATTATTTAGAGAATACAACCAGGAAGAACAAGACTGGTGACATACTAAGCCCACTATCAGTTTTCTCAGTTTAACAACATGGTAGCAAATTCCTAAATGATTTAACTGGGTTTGTTGGAACAGGAGCATTTTGAGAGCTTTCATTTGATAAATAGTCTTAGAACAAACCAAGATATTAAGTGACAAGGATACTGATGAAAGATGCTGACGTTACTCCTTTTTGAAGATATTGAGGCTAATTAAAAGTCTGTTGTCTAGTGCTGCTTCTATGTTATTAATGTTTTAGTTTTATTTAGATATGTCAGCTGTTACATAATTGCACAATGGATCAAGATTTAATTAGCAAGTGGGTTTTTTTAATAATTGAAGCTTACTGCTTAACAAAACATTTATTGAAGTGTTTGATACTAAACATTATATCCTGTGATATCAGCTTTTCAACTTGCTAATGATGCCTGTGACTAGTCAGGCTGTTTTCACAATCTATAATTGTTGAAGGCAGCAAGTTAATAATGAAGACTGTAAACCTCTGTTTTTTAAACATGTAAAACCATTGAAATTCTTGTTACTTATTTAATAATCTGACGAAAATCATGTCATTTTTATATCATGTTAGTAAGAGGCATGGGTTTTCGGCTGTGTTTTGGGAGATGGATTTTACAGGATCTTTGAATTAGATTCACTGCGGGGGTTTTTCCCTTTTTATTTCTTCTGCAGTGGAGTCATGGAGTAATCCACTAATAAAATCTATGGGTTTTTTGCTATATAAATGTATTCATCTAGTTTAATTTGAGTCAGTAAAGAGAACCAGTAGAAGTAAAGTCAGTAAAAAACGGTAGCAATGATAGGACAGTTGGTAGGACATGAGGAACGCTGCTCTTTTATATAAGACATCTTTCTTGGTTTTTTTGACCAGTAGTAATTGTTCACTAATATTTTGGGGAAACAAGACTGACATGCACATTGCCTCAGCAGGGTCTCTGACAATGACACACCTGTAGCAGGCTGCTATTAAAAGATTGTAAAAGCGTTGACAAGATAGGTAAGCTTGCAGGCTTTTTTTTTTTTTTTAACATGCTTTTTCTTCCTTCATGTTGTCACTGGTAAACAAAACATTGATGAGTCACTCATTTAAAACCACTTGCTGACTACTCATTTAGGTTTCCTGGCCCTGCTAACTGCCCATGCACAGCTGGTTTGCAAGGCTGAGGAGTTCAGGGCATGGTCTCCGTGCAGGGAGCTGCCAGGGAATGGGCCAGAAAGCCAACAGGAGTACAGTTAGTCATATCAACAGAGAAACTGTATGTATTTCACAGACTTTCAGTGAAATCAGTAACATGAATACAAGCCGTTCCATGGAAATACAACGTAAACGTAGGGAATATTAATGACACCCAGTTGACCTCTGTGTCCAGCCTCTGCTGTGAGATGGAATTGTGATTTCCTTTTTGTAATGCCAGGAGATCTACAGAATTAACTTTCCTATGAGGTACTTCCAGTGTATGAAAAAAACTGTAAATTTGGTATGACTAAAATGGATTTGAAACATTAATCATGTCAGTATCATTTTCATGCTTTGCTGTAAGAAAATAGAATTAAATGTGATATTTATAAATTGCATAGAGACTCAACATGTTATTTCACAACATCATAAGGAGATTATATATCTGTACAGTATGAGTTGTGAACACCTTACATGTGGTTAATGGGGTTTTATTTTATAGAAAATGTAAGTAAAAATGAAAAATGAGCCCCTTAATATGAATTACAACTACAATCCTTGTCGAGAGATACACATTTTACCTAGTTGTGTATTGTCAGAAGTAAACGGCAAGGACTTCAGCTCTTAGTGCACTTCAGCTTTATTTAAACTGACAAGGGGGTGGCTCATAGGGGGGATGGCGCAGCACACCAGAGCAGCCAGCTGTCCCAGGCGTCCGAAGGGGGAGAAGCGCTGTCCTGGCGAAGGCTTCCTCCAGGGCAGGATCTTCCTTCTCTCGGGAGCTGGTCCAGAAGACCCCGAGCAGGGCTCGGGTGCCTCTTTTTATAGAGGCCAGGCTCAGTCCGATTGGTGCATTTTTCAATCCGCCTGCGGATTGGTCAGTTTTGAATTCTGCTTTGTCAATGGTTCAGGGGCCAAGGGGTGTGGTTTGTGTTTAATAAAAGTCTTTGGTGGAAGGTTCCAGGGCACTCTTGGCCAGCGCCATCTTGAGCCATTCAATTCAATTGAAATAACTGTAGTTAACCGCAAGCATTTTAACAAATACAACAATTACAACTACAACCTTATTAACAAACCGGGGTGACATAACAATTCTAATATGGGTCCTTATTGGGGTTGGTTTCATGGGTGTGTGAGTGTGTAAAGAGGACAGGTACATCAGGTAAGTGTGACAGGTAGGTGTTGGGGAGAGTACAAAGGGGACGGACACACTAGGTAAGTACAGCAGCTAAGTGTAAGTAGGAATTATGTAACTTTACTTTCCACATGTATAAATTCATGTTTACTGAAAAATGGAAGATGAGTCATGTGGAAAAGATAAAGGTGACATATAATATGCAAACACTGTAAAGACAAATCTTTTCATAAAGCAATGTCACCAAATGTAATAATTTTCTTGGACGGTGTATTAAGACAAAAATGTAAATAAAATTAACCTAACAATGAGAGAGAGAGAGTCAGGCCAGCTGTGTTGAAAAGACATTTCCTACTGCTTCCTAAAACTTGAGCTTTAACTCTGATTACCTGTTGTATAGACTGTCACACTAGCACTTCTTCAAAAACTGTGATGAGGACATTGCTCCTAACAGAGCCCTAGTTCAAATCTGAAGCACTCAGGAAGAAGGTTTTCTCAGAATCTCTTCATTTTCCGTAAATTTTGCAACATCTAAATTTTGCTGCTTTAAACATGTAATCCTTTAAGAAACCTCTTTGCCCCAGCAAGGTAAGAAATGGGCCTGTCTGTGAACTTCAGATGGTTAAAGGGCTAAATCTTTGAGCTTTAATCTGGTGATAGCACTTTTCCCTTCTTTGAAATAACTGATGCATTTCCCTGACCTGTTGTAAATCAAGTCTCAGGTTATCCATAATGGCAGCTTGCATATTCCTGTAAGAGTTGCTGAGCTGCAGACAGAATCCCATGGAGATTAGCTTCAAAGTGAGCACTAAAGAGGACGGCTCTGCAGCTCATTTCTTCTCCTTGTCCTTCTCTTCTGTGTTGGATGAGCAAATAATGCTGCACTTGAAATTTTGGATAAACTGCTTAAATTATTAAAAATTAAATAGTCATTTTCTACATTAACTAACTTTATTCTTCATCATGTTGTTTGAGACTTAGCCATCCAGAGATGACAGAGAAGTAAATAAACCAGCAGCTTCTCAATGTCTGTCCTGAAATTGGACAGATAGAAGAAATACACTTCGACAAATGGAGAGAAAAGAAATGCTGCCATTATTTGTGGGTTTATGCACTGTAAAGAAGGGACTTGGAGTGTCTTATAGCAATTACACTGGAGGTCAGCAGGATGCCATGGGCCCAGGGATGTGGTGGAGTCACCATCCCTGGACGTGTTTAAAAAAAGATTGGATGTGGCACTCAGTGCCATGGTTTAGTTGAGGTGGTGTTAGGGCATGGGTTGGACTCGATGACCTTAAAAGTCTCTTCCAGCCTTGTGACTCTGTGATTCTGTGATTTTATTCTTCCTTCTACAACTCTGCCCGTCTAGGTGAAGACTCCTGATGTACTGCAAGCTCACTGGAGAAGGAGCTGTGCCCTGTGTTCATATACCTTGTACAATGCAAGTGGGTGCTGGTCCAATACCGAGGGTCTTAGTTCCTACCAGAACACAAATACCAAAGCAGTTAATGAGAAGGCAGCCTGTTGTAATTGGAAAAGCCAGTGCAGATTCTTTAGTCCAGTGAACACCACACCTGAAAAAGCAAACTCTGAATGGACTCTGTGGTATTTGCTTTACCTTGTAGTACTGATAAATCCTTCTGGTATCATCCTGGCAAACAAATTAAATTCACCGGTGTAGAGTAAGTCACATCTTTCATATAAGCAGACAAAACCCATTTGTGCTAAAGCATTGCAAGGGGTTAAAAGATGAGGGACAAATTGTCTTTGCAAAGAAAATTTGAATCATTCAATGATAATGTAATCTTCAAGTTTCCAGTCCAAGTTTCTGTATGCTGCAGTGGCATGCCTGTTACTTCTAAATAAACGGTGGAGGGACAAATGAAGTAAAAAGCTCCTCTCAGCACTGAATTTTAACTGTTTTGGCAGTCTTGTCACGGGCCTCGGCCGGGACTACAGCCCCCAGCAGCCCCCGCGCGGCCCCAGCGCGCCCCGGGCGCACACCCAGCGGGCTGCGCGCGTGGCGCTGTCGTGGCGCTCGCGGGTGAGGGGTCCGCGGCCGGCGCGCCGAGTCCCTGCTGCGCTCCCGGCCTCCTCCTCATCCTCCTCCTCTGCTTCCTCCTTCTTCTCGTCCCGCTCCTCCCGCGGCAGCTCAGCGCAGAGCCATGAGGCGCGCAGGGCTGGGTAAGCACGGCGGCGGGGCCGGCCCGGGCCGCGGCACGGGCAGGGCCCGGCCCCTGACAGGGCTCGGGGCGCAGGAGGCGTGAGGGGGGCTGTGCCCGTGGTTGCAGGGTTGCGGCAGAGCTCGGGAGCTTTGGCGGGGAAGGCCGTCACCCCTGCCTCTGCCTCTCCTTCTGGCCCACCTGGATTTACGGAGCAGCGCTAGGGTTTGTGTTTTATCATAGAACCATAGGGTTTGGTTTGGAAGTCACTTCAAAGACCATCTGGGTTCACCCTCCACGCCGTGACACCTTCCTCTAGACGAGGTTGCTCAGAGCCCCATCCAACCTGGCCTTGAACACTTCCAGGAATGGAACATCCACAACTTCTTTGGGCAGCCTGTTCTTGCCTCACCACCCTCACAGTAAAGCATTCTTTCCAAATATTGCATTTAAACCTACTGTCTTTCAATTTGAACCCATTCCTCTTGTCCTGTCACTACATGCTCTTGTAAGTAGTCTTGCCCCATTTACTTCTGCTGTTGTTTAGTTGTTCTAACACCATGTTAGTTTGAGCCGTGTTCCCATGGATGGGCAGACTTGTTGCTCTTCTGTTAAGTCCTTTCCAAATTCAGAAATTGTTCGGGTTTTTTTAAGTGTTTCTGTATGTTTTCCTGCCATGTTCGGGGAGTAAAAAACCAAGAATCCCAACTATTATAAATTTATTACACATATAATCTGGTGCAAATTGAGAAATTCTTGCAGATTTCCTGCTGAGTGTTTGAGCAGCTTAGGCCTCATTTTTCAGTCATGTTGATGACTATAAGGAAACTTTGAACTCCCACGTCATGTTCTACAACCATGTGGGTGCTGTGACGGCACTGTAAAGCTTAGGAGATGCTTACACCTCTGAAATGTATGACTGAGTTCTGGGCCTTCCTCCTAGAAAGTATGTAGGGCTAAACCAGGTGTGTCTGATGCGACCCTAGATTTACTCCTGCATTTAGATTTGTATTGTGTAGTAGTATTTCCATGAAATAAAACATAAAACATTCTTAGTGGACCAAGAGAGGTGTTAGGACGTTTATCATTAAAAAGAGAGCGTTTGGTAGTGCTTAGGTTTTCAGTCCTTTCTTTTGTCACACTGACAGCTCACTCTTGGTTGAAGAGGCAATCCAGCTGTGTGCTGTTTCTGAAGAGGGGATGGATGTTTATGCAAGGAGTTCTGAAGGAAGAGCATGTCTGCTTTTATGCTGCCTCTGGCAAACAATGCCTTAAGGATCATCCTTAAACTGCTTTTTAAAAAAAATCTTGGAAGGTTAAGCAGAGCACTTAAATGTCTGTTGCCAGCTGCAGTAAAATTTTCTGCTTTACCTTGACATTTCAGCTATCGCTTCAGAACTGTTTTTTATTTAATAGTCTGGAAATAGGAGCTGGGTACCAGCACCTCTGCAGTTGTCACCGGCTACCTGGTACCTCTCTCTTAGCCTGCAAACACGTTTGGTCATGTCCCTGTTACATGCCAGTGAGCAGTGTTGCAGGACAGCCCATAGAACTGCCACGCTGAAGTTTCTGTGCTTCCCATGAACAGTTGTAGCCGGGCTTCTTCCTTGTGCTTCCTATGACATAAAAAGAAGCAGCTGTGCCTATTGAAAAGCTTTGAGGCACTTGTTCATGTCTGCGTTGTCACAGTCTATTTAAGAATCCCAGTTATGGTGTTAAGGCAGTGGTATATTAACTTACAAACGTAATCAAAATCACGTGTTACTTGGTAGGAAGCACTGTAGTTACATGCGCTTGTAAAATCAGACACAGTTAGAACAACCCTGACTCTCTAAATCATAACAATTTAGTCACATTTCTGTGTTAGGCATTGGTACTTTCAATTTAGGTCTGGGTAAAAAGGCTTCTTGACTGACGTGATGAAATAAAAACATACATTTCATTGCAGTCTACAACTTCCTTGTGAGGGGAAGAGGAGGAGCAGGCACTGATCTCTTCTCTGTGGTGACCAGTGACAGGACCCAAGGGAGTGGCCTGAAGTTGTGTCTGAGAGGTTTAGGTTGGATATCAGGAAAAGGTTCTTCACTCAGAGGGTGGCTGGGCACTGGATCAGGCTCACCAGGAAAGTGTCACAGCACCAAGCCTGACAGAGTTCCAGAAGCATTTGGACAACACTGTTGGGCACATGGTGTGACTCGGGAAGATGGTCCTGTGCAGGGCCAGGATTTGGACTTTGGATCATCCTTGTGGGTCCCTTCCAACTCAGAAGATTCTGTGATTCAGTCTTGTTGAATATCTGTCATTAGCTTAACTAACAGTGTAACAATTTACACATACAAATGATAAAATCTTCATTACACAGATCTAAAGAATGGCTTCATAGGTAAATACGAAATACCAAAATAGTATTGTAATGCTCTATTTTAAAATATTAATGTTATGTATGCCAAGCATACAATTAAGCTTTCTTAGACAGAGCTGTCAGCATTGAATGTGGTTGGTGTCTCTTCTCTTTTTTTTTCCTCAAAAATAAAAAATGCACCCAAACACTAAAGTCTTTAAAGTGTATTTAGAAAGCATTCAATTCTAGTGTGCCATTCTGACTAGGCAAGAAAATATTTATATATATTTTAAAAATATTAATGTTATAACTGGATTATTAGTTGAGTTAATCTAGTGGGATTCTTATCATAAAGCTTACAGTAGTTATTTTCTGGTTGCCCTTCTAAGTCTTGATCTCTCTTCATTGTTTTCAATTCTTAGATTTGAGGTCTAAGACTGATTTTTGGCTTGACTGGACATGACTAATCCTCCTGTGCCAATGCTGCTGTCCAGCTGCTGTCTGGAGGAGATCTTTATTAGAGGTTGGAGGAAGCGAATGTGTGGGGCTGACCAGCTTTCATTCCCTTCTGCCCCTCATCCTGTGCTGACTCAGTCGTCTGGATGACAGTCCTGAAGCTCCATCATCCAAAAAAACACAGGCAGGAGTGAGAATAGTACTGCAGAATGATGACTGAAATAGCAGTGCTCTGCTCAGAGGCCTGGCTTCTGCTCTGAGGTCTTGTTTATAAAGAAACTCATTTGAGGATCATAGTATAGTTTCTCCTTTAAATGTGTGATCGAGTGGTATTTGTCATTGTTAGAAAATGGTCTCAACTTTCCTATTTTCAGTTTGATTTACCACATGTAATGGCCTCAATGCTTCATTCACATCTCCATGAAGTGTCTGGATTGATTTCCATAGAACTCATCTGAAAATACTATCAAGGAAAAAAAATTGCAGCCATTCCTCAGCTTCTCTTCTTTTGAAGAGAATATTGAAGGGTAACTTATGCGTTTAGAAGAAAATGCAGAATACTGTGCATGTTGAGTCCCTGTTCCAGGAACATGCAGAACACTTTCTCTGATGGTGTTTTCTTGTCTCTGACTACCGACTGTTGTGTTTACAGGTGAGGGAGCAGCTGCAGGGAGCTATGGCTATACCAACAGTGGCTACAGTGTTTATGAAGAAGAAAATGACAGGTTAACAGAAAGTCTGCGTACGAAAGTCAGTGCCATTAAATCGGTACGTATTTAACTACTGTGGCATCACCACATTAATTGAATTCAATTATATGAATCGGAGAAGCAGCAGACTTAGTTTAAAACAGAAATTTAAAACTGTGATGTGTTAACCTTGGTTGGATGCCAGGTGACCACCAAAGCTGCTCTATTATTCCTCAGGTGGATGGATGAAGGAGGAAAAAGTATGATAAAAGGTTCATGCATCAAGATAAGAGCAGGGAGAGATCACTCACCAATTACCACCATGGGCAAAACAGACTCAACTTGGGGAAATGAATTTATTGACAGTCAAATAGTAGGGTAATGAGAAATAAAACAAAGTCTTAAAATGCCTTGCGACTACCATTCCCTTTTTCCTGGGCTCAGCTTCATTCCCAATTTTCTCTACTTCTTAACCCTCAGTGGTGCAGGGGAAGGGGGAATGGGAGTTGCAGTCAAAAAAAATGTAATGTGAAAACAGCTCTTAGAAATAGCATGCTAATAACCTCTGAAGGAAAAGTTTGGTGTTCTGATGATTCTGATCGTTTTCAGAGTCTGAGGCCTTCTTTCAAACAAGTCTAACTGAAAGATAGCTCTAAAATTAAAGTTGTGTAGATTTCTTATTCTTAAAAGATTAAAGTTTTATAAAGTACATTCCAGTGATTTTTTAGGCCTGAACTCACTCGAAATCTTACTGCTAATACTGTTGCTTAGAATTGGTTTAGTCTCACATCAAAGAGAAATTCAACAGGTTTAGAATAAGAATTTAGAGCAACTTTAGGGGGCAAAAAAACCCCAGGCTTTGACCTTTGTTATCAAATTTCATTTCTTGTCTCCTGCTGTGGTATGTTACATTTCAAAATCTGTGTATGTCAACAGAGCAGTTCATGGTGCCCCAAGGAGCTCTTTCTGGAGTTGCATCCTTTAGTGCAATGTGATAATCTTGGCATATGGAATAGCCATCACATAATCCTCCAAGAAGCCTCATGTAAAATCAGTTTCACTCCTGATTGAAATGGATCAGTATGAGATAATGGGGTTCAGGTTGTGACATGTGAAAACAAACGAGTTTTGGCTAATCCAAAGCACTGGGGGCCTGGAGTGCATTTCCCTCCATCCCAGGAGTTGAGCAGGTTGTTCAAGGCCAGTGTGCTGGTAATGGAGGAAAAGCTGCTAAGAGTCAGGCTCAGTGCCAGTTCCCCCCTGTTTAACTCCAGAGCTGCTTTAAGCCAAGGCTCTTCTGGCTGGCTCCCACCTTTGCGATGTTGCAGCTGTGTTGCAGCTCCAGATGTGCCTGGTTGCATATCCCCTTAATTCCAACCCTAACCTGGCTTCCCCTTCTGGCTTCTGACCTGGGACCTGTCTGAGGCTGCTGCCCAGGCCATTGCTGGCCGTGGTCACTGTGTCAGGACTGACTCTCCTAGGCCTGTGCAGCTTTCCTCCTTGTTGTGCAGTGCCCTTCTGTTCTGTGGCACAAAGCAGAGAAGGGCTACACAAGTCCACTGAAGAAAGTCCCATTTATAGCACAGCAGCAGCTTGTCAAAAGAGACATGTTTGCAGGTTACAAGTGTCAACTCCAGCAACCCTTCAGTCAAACCAGTGCTCATGGTTCTCTCTGCTGTGTGCCAGCAGTTTTAACATTTGTTCCAGGAAATGGGTAATTGCTACTTCAGCCTTGACTAGGTCTTGAATTTTTAAAAGTCCATGCAATAATTCAAGTAAGACATTATCTAGAAAAGGAGATGAGCATTGAGTACTTTCTGTGACTCTTGAGACTCATCTAGTCAGATGAAAAATCTTTATTTCCTTAAGGGTTATTGATAGAATAATGTGCATGTTATTTTGTTTTTTGAAAATATTAGGTATTCCTTTCACTGGGGAAATGGTAGTCATGTCTTGTATTTTTGACTGGATTCTCTAATCTGTGTATAACTGATTACTCATATTTAATACTTTTTTATAGCTTTCTATTGAAATTGGAACAGAAGTTAAAAACCAGAATAAAATGTTATCAGAAATGGTAAGTATTGAATAACTAGCTTTCTTTAAATATGGGTCAGGATTAAGAAGTTAATAATGTAAAGCATCCTGTCTTTTAGCATGAACATTGGTATTAAAATGTTGACAGCTTAATGTTGACGGTAATGTGACTGATTTGTCAGCAGTATCAGGAGTTCTGTTCAAAAAGATAAGGTGTGCAAACACATCACTTTTAAGGCACAACCAAGATATTTATGCTTCACATATGAGTACTGGTTTTTAATTAGCAAATGTATGGTATGATTAAAAAGGCTCTTCTATATTTAATTGTATTCAAGAATGGGAAAAGGAAGCAAAAAATAAGGAAGTCAGAAATGCCTTTTTTGCTTACACTTTGCTTTGGCTTGAGTAAAAATAGCACTGGATAAATGGGTGAAAGTTTTTCCTGGTTAATTTCTGCCTTTAAAATAATTTTCGTTTTGGAAACTGAAAAAACAGGGAAAACTATATTTAGTGAGCTGTAAGGATATTTATTTTCTCAGAGTCTCAGAGTAATATGTTTTTTGTTCTTTTGTTTGCTTGTTTATTTTTTTTTTAATGTAGGAGACTGATTTTGACTCCACGGGTGGTCTTCTAGGTGCAACTATGGGCAGACTGAGAACACTCTCCAGAGGAAGCCAGACAAAGCTATTATGCTACATGATGCTCTTTTCATTATTTGTTTTTTTTGTAATATACTGGATTATTAAACTGAGGTGATGCATGTTACCTCTGGTTTACATTGTGTAATTTCAACTGTAGTCTTAGTTAATGAAGACATTGATCTAAAGTGGCACATTCTGTTGATAAAACACAGTGAAATGGTTGTAAATTGCATTAACAATTAATGCGAAGTTATAGATAGTTTTCTTAATGTACCAGAATTTTTCCATCATCCCCTGTTTTGGGGGGATTATTTGTAAATATGCAGAAACTTCTTGCATAGCGTGGTGGAGTTTTTAAAGGCAAAATAGTTTTTAGAATTGATTAAAAAAATTCAAAGAACAATGGTTATTTGTTGAATATTACTTGAATATGAAGTAATTGCAGAATTTCAAGGCTTTCTTTTTCATTCTGCTTTTCATTGTGGGCTGTGCTCTAAATTAGAGCTCCAGTTTCATCCATATAGTAATTTCAGTTGCAAAAGTACGAAGAATATGTGGATCTTTCTAAATAGATCTTCCCTGTGGATTATTAAAAGGCTGGCCTGAAGCTACCAAATGTAATAATGGTACCCCCCAAAATTACTTTTGTGGTTAGATCTGTTAATGTTTAAGTAGCTTAAACTGTGTGTTTTGGCGAGAAGTCACTTAAAACTGGATTTTTATTTTTTAATTTAAATGTGACAGATCATGTTTACACATCTACTCTTTTAAGCAAATGCCTTTCACCATTGGGACCAACCAGTATGGACACAGTATAAATCTTTTCTTTATATTTAAAGTACTTAAAACTGAAATGATTCCATTGAATCACTTGAACTTTTACCATTAGTATGTTTACTTTTCAATTAGTGGTAGTGCCTAAATCTACTGTGCATGATGTCTGAAATACAATGGCAGATACTTTGAATTTTGTATTAAAGTATATTATGATGCATTTGTTGGAGGTGCAGTCACATTAAGGTACTTTATTTTGAAGACTTAGCTTTGGCTCACCAAGTATTTTCTAATCATTGAGGCTATTACATTGCTGAATTAACCATTCAAAAAAATTAAGTTTCCTACATATTGAAATTGTATCTACAATTTTTGAAAAACTTTTCTAGAAATACTGTATGATGTGTTGCCATTAATAACCAATTATGAACTCACAAATAAAGTGTCCTGTAGTATTATCCTAGCTAGTGTTGTTTATATACATCTTTTTCTATTGTAGAATACCAGTGTATTTTTTTGGAAATGATACTGTATTTAAGGGGCAATTTTTATTTTTTTATCAATAATAGAGGCTGCCTCTTCCAGCTTAAATGGCTGTTTTAAGAAGAGTTTAAGTAATTGTACACAGTTTTCATATGAACACGTTTACTTTTAATATTTTTCTTTAATAATTATGCACAGTACATTGCTGCTGTTCAAGCCTCCAAAAGCTTCAGATAACACTTAAACAGTTGTGTGTAGAATTCTGCAAATAAAAATCTAACACCACTCCCATCACCAAAAATCCATGACAGACTGTAGCACAAGTTGATACGGATTGGCAAAGATGACAGAGCTCATTTTGAGAATTGCTTGCTAAAAGTGAAAGATAGGGAAGGTACCTGTAATTGAGAGGAAAGGCACTGTTCTGCGGTTTGATTGTGGCAGGGAATCACTTGTGCCATAATTATTGATCTTGAAAGCAAAGCTATACTGAAATTAGATTAAGCTGTGTAGCTGTATTGATATGGAAGTTCTGTTTCTTAATTGTCTGCTTAGATGCTCTAAAGTGTAGATAAAGTTTGGTTAAAGAACACTTTCTTTCTGTGTGCTTAGCATGGGTCATTGGAAAACTTAAGTAACCCACTGACAAAATGGAATGCAGGAGGCTGCAAGCTTTCAGAGTGCTTCATATCAACAAAAATCTGACACTGGAGAACACAGAGTGGTAATGGTGAAAGACCTTGGTGTGCATTTTGATGGCAAAATTACTGATCTGTTTTCTGCTCGAAGCATACTGGCTGCTTGTCACCTTCCGTGTGCAGCACAAGTCATGCTCTTGCTTTCTTAATTTTCAAGGAAGAGCAGAGATGTGTCACTTTCTTGGAAGTATTTCCATGTATTTGCATATGATGGAAAGCATGGTTTCATCTGTGCCACCTCCTATTGACATCAATCTCAGGTCTCTGCAGAAATAGAAAGGGTAGATTTAAACATTTGCATGCTGTTCTGATGGTGCTCTTCTGGACAGCTTGCCCAGAACTGCTTACACATTGCATACGAACACCACATGCCTGCAGAACACCTCATCCACTGGCTCCTGGGCAGGTGCTCTCTGATGCTTCCCACAGCACCCCTGCTGGTCTTGTCCCAAACCTGTGCCTAAGCCTGCAGCTGAACTGTAGGAGGGGAGGGAGCTTTTCCAGGGCCAGCAGCAAAACGCGTTGCAGCACTTAAATTTGCTTAACTGTGGTAAAAGAGTCAACCAGCACACGAGGTACTGGAGAATTGTACAGAAAGGGTACAATTTCTGTTCAAGTTTTTTAACCAATCCAGGTTTCTCTAATGGCTATGTAAGATCTGGTAAAAGGCTTATTAGTATTATATAGTACCTTAATGTTCTATAGTATAATAATTAATATTACAGGTAGTGTTGTATACTAGTATCGTTTTATAAAGTCTATAAAGCTTCTGTGCTTTAAAAATGAATGGTTGCTTCAAGAATATTTGCTCTTGATATTTCTAATCACGCTTGTCTAAAACCTGCCCTTACCATCACTACGTCATCCCTAACAGTATTGCCTAAGTTCCCTGTGCTAGCCAGAGTGCTAACTACTGCAGCCTTGAGCAGTTTTACTCACAAATTTCTTTCCTCCTTTGGGGAGAAGAAAAAAACACCACCAATAAAACTACCAGAACAATTCTACTAAACTACCTGTACTTAGTAACCTGAAGATTCCCCACCTTCCTAGAGGCCCTGCTGAAGGCAGCAGACCTGGAACAGTGCTAGGTTGCTTGTTGTTAGTGCTGCAGTGCTGTCTGCTTTGTCAAGCTAAAGAAAGCCCCTGCCAGTGCTCAGCATTTGGCATCTTCACTGTAGCAACAGCAAGTAACTAATCCTCAGAACTCCTCTGTGATGTCAATAGAAGTCCTCTCTCTGCAGCAGGAATCCTGGACACATGGGGCTTGTTTCTATGAAGTTATAAATAGGCAATGCTAAGATCTGGCTTTGGTGGTATGTGTGACAGACAAATCAGGCTGTCACATACAAAGACACATCTGAAAAAAACAAAACACATTTCATATGTTTTGTGCTTGTGTGTATCTTTATGAATTTGCTGATAATTATATTTTAGTCTCTATGGGTGAGATAAGGAATATTTCTTACAGAATCTACAGCCAGGTGACTAATCTTTCCTCTGGGGAGACAGAACAGAAGGTTTCCCTAATTTAAGCGGATTAAGCTGACAAAAGACTCAAATGATTTTAATCTAGCAGCCCTCTTCTGGGAAAGAAGCTTGCTTTCATCATAAGAAAACAAAACCATGGGATTAACTATCCTGCCAGAAACTCTATAAGGAAGCTGGGGAAGAGGACATAGTAAAGTCAGCTGGCATATCAGTTATTTAATGTATGCTTATAGTTTGATAGTTTATATTATATCAAGAATGCATTATTCATACAGCACATAAATATTTCAATATATATAAATATTAGAATTTAATTGCTTTTGTAAGGGACATTGTTAGGCTACTGCTGTAAAGTCTTTTGATATGGCACAGTAACATTTTGCTTTTGATTTCTGCATCACCTTTTTGTTGCCACGTGACGGAGCAGCACATCCTGAACTACCTGCAGCCCTGCTGAGGGGAGCACCAACCCGTGGTGGCTTCACCCTGACCAAGGACCATGAGGAACCGGCCTGCAACACACCAGACAGCTTATAAAGGGGTCATTTTGAGGGACCAAACCTCTAGTTACTTGAATGTTGTTGAATGCTGTTTTCTTTAGGCAGTTAACCTGAGGAAGGACAGAAATCCAACTATTGTGTTCTGTCCTTCTAAAACACTTGCTGCAGAGAGCTTTCTTACGTTTGGAAAATCCCATGTGTCTGAAATATTCACTGTAGATTATAAAACTTAACTAAATCAGGAGGTGTAAATGGTAAAAAATAATCCACTTTTTGATAAATAAAAGCAAAAAATTCTTCAATATCAAGTTAAAAAACTGCACTTAGGAGGGAGGGTGAGGAGCCATTCCCACCCACCAAACTCAACCCAGGTTATCAATAACTTCTAGTTAGGTAGCAACAGGAACAAAAAAAGTCCACGTTGTCAAATCACGTGTCCCATCTCCATAGAAACCATGTCATATAGCCTTCAAAAATGTGTCAAGCACTGCTTGAAGGAGAAAAAACAAGCTCCCTTTAATCTTGGACTACCCTAATTTGAAGGCTGTCAGATAACGAAGTTATTCTAAAGATTAGGCACCCATCCTGAATGTGTTTCTGAGCAGTGTAATCCAAAACAGTCTGCAGTTTAACATTCCTCTGTTGGCTGGTGTTGACCCCTCTGCACCCTGAGCACCATTTGGACTTTATTTTGCACAAGCTAACCCTGCCCCTAAAACTTTTGGTCCCAGTTTCCTGAAAATTGTGGCTGGTCCTTATCCCAGTCTGAGCTCTCTCTTGCATGCAATTTCCCAAGCCATAAGGCAGGGACAGGTACCCCTTCACCCATTCAAGCAAAATTTTAGATCTTGTAATGTGCTATATGCAGCTCATAGCACACTAAATCTGTCTGTAGCTTCAAGCTGGCAGTTGTGCCTTCCAGTACCATTTATTACCTGCAGCTGAGAAGCTGGGCCTGCTCTGGGAGCTGCTTTTCTCTACATTTTCCTCTGGAAAACCATATGGCATTGGATTGAACAAGCCCTTTCTGTTCCCAAACACCCTCAGAGGAGCCTGCTGCACTCTTTGATGCAGGTGTCTTCACAAAACTTCAAACTCCTGTGAAAATAAGTAATTTTCTTTCCCTTTTCTGGCAGTGATCAGTGGTGGTCAGACATGGGGAAGAAAGCAAGTTTTGGTGACTTAAGCCCTGGTTTCCCCTAATAGCCTGGCTTTGTGGCAGCAGTCCTTCAGAGATGCAGCCCTCTGTTTCCCTTTCCCATTGGTAAATCCTTAACAAGGTTTGCATGGCTCAGAGTAGCACTGCTTCCCAGGCCATTTATACACTGCTACTTTTCAGCACAAACTGCACTTGATTACAAAATCTTTACCCTTTTTTTCCTCATAACTAATGATTTTTAGGTTTTAACTATTTTAAGGTTTTATTACTGGCAAAAATGTACTGATGAAGCCTGAAGCCTGGTATTTTGTGACGTCTTCCATCTTCAGACTCAGATTACCTACAGGCTGTCCAAATTAAGCAGAATGTGAAGGAGGCTTTGTTCTAGAGAGAGGAGTTTGAGCTGGTGCCACCCAGTGCAGCAGGCCTCTGAGCAGGCTGGCACAGCCCACAGCCTTGCCTGCCAGTTCCCATGACCCTGTCCTTTCCCCTCAGGGACATTCTGAAGGCCAAACTGAGGGGAGTGGGCATTACCTTGGCCTGCTCTGAGCAGAGAGTAGAGCATGGCTCTACTTTAAAGTCATCACTGTTCAGTTACCTGCTTTGATTTGCTGCTTTAAAGGTAGATGTCATGTGCTTCATCTCCTAAATTCCTTCTCAAGGTACTCATAAAAGTCATACGAAGTGGCAGACAGGCATCTGTCTCAAAGCCTTTGCAGAAAACTGCAAATTTCGTTTCACAGATGACAGGAATTGGTATTAAGTCTTGTCTTGCCAGTTAGCTACAGACTTCAAAGCAAATTGTTTTTGTCACCAGAAATGGATATGTTTCATTTTGTTTGGTACAACCATAAATTGCTATAATGAAAAAAACTGATTAAAATCCCCCAGTTGTCTGGGCTCACTCAAGTTTAGACATGTTTTGTAAAGAATGAAAGGCTATAAACAATGAATTAAAAAATGAAACTAAATGAAGTACCTGAACTAACTTTTTAAATATGTGAAGGAAAACATACGTAGATGGAAATACATTACTTATTAAAAAAAAATCCTCTTAAAATTATACAGAAGTTTGTTTTTTATCTATCCTCAATTACAAACAGACCTTCATACTACACAACAGTTGAGGAGAAAAATGAAAACGTGTTTCTTCTGCAGCTATGCATTTGCAATGCTACTTACACTTCTATTGCACATGAGTAGTCAATATTTTTCACTACTGCTTCCTTGAGTCTTTCACAATGCAGCAAGTAAAGAAATGATAGTATTCTCCCCATCGCAGCCCACAAGAGTAAAACTTGTAAGAACTGGAAGCAGTTAGACATGGTGTTTAGCAGTTAGTAACAACCTTAATTAAGAAACAACAAACCAAACTCTTTTAAGAAGAGCACGTAAGTTCTTCCTATAATAATTGAAATGCACATAATTACTATTAAAATATATGGATCACTGAAATTTTTAAAAACTCATGAAATCTGAAAAAGTTGCAATAAACTTGATACTAAAAGGTTTCTTTCGTCTGATCTCTCATAACCTGGGTTTTTCATATAGATGATGGGTTTGTTCAGTAACTGATTTTTGCCAAGTCATGATGTCTTTAAGGCCTTTCAGACAGAGGAGAGAAAAATAAACAAGCATGATTACAGGCTAGTGCTCTCCTTCTCCAGAATCCTGCTATTGGGGTACAGTTTGGAAAGTCCATTTTTTACAGGTTTTATAATGACTTGTATTTTTCTGGGAAACCTTTTGATATCTGGGCTCTAAGCTTTTTTATCTTTTAAACCTATTCTCCTTATTAGAATCTGTACAAATGAGACAGTTACATATATAAAATCAACCCAGTATAGGCACCTACAATGGGAAGTATTCATGCCTTCTAGCAAATAGGTGCTTAAGAAATGCCAGTTGTTCTACAAAGTTTAAATGTTAATGATTAAATTACAGATACGAATAAAGTGACTTGGCAAACAGTTTTGTGCTGTTTCTGTTTATTATCTCTAACTGACACTAATAACTAAAATTCAGGGACTTCATGTGTTGTGCTGTGTGTTTTTTGAGGAGTGAGTAACAGCCTGATGTATCGAAGACTAACCAACATTTCTTTGGGAACTTCATAAAGATTGTGCTACTAAAATGTTTGTACATTAGGACTAGATGTCCTGCTGTGCAATTATGCTGCTGCTACTGGACAAACATCACAGTGACGTGAATGGTTACTCAGACTGCTGTATTAAAAAGAAGGGCTTTAGGGAAGTTGCTGCTTTGCTTATTGTTACAGATTAACAAGATTCTGACTTGAACATGTAATTGTTTATTTAGGTAAAACTCTCCGTGTCCCTTCCTGGACCTTTGGTTACTCAATGATGGAATTTTAGTGATTCACAGAAAATTTCAGAGTATAAATATCACACTGCCTTTAGTCTCATTTATAACAGTGTTTGTTTTTAGAGGTAGAAAGATACATTTCTTTAGCCAGCTGACTGTGTACGCCAACAGGAAACACTCTGGATTTCTTCTAAGGAAAAATGTGACTGTGCTGGTATACTTGGAAACCACTCTGGAATCCACATAGAAAAGCCCTGCTCACAGTTAGCACTCCTATACTGGGCTAGGAAATCTTTAAACAAAGCTATGTGAAAGCACATACACATTAATCTGTACAGACTAAAACATTTACAGTAAGTGCTTCAAGACAGGGATTCATTTTATTCAGGGTGCCTACTGCAATAGCTCTTAACATCTCCATCACCAGAGACCATTAGTTGTTAAAATAAGGCTGTGAAAAAAATAACTAAGAAAACCCATCATATTGACAGCTGGCTTAAAACCACCATCATAAAGCGGTCTGTACCTTTGAAAGAAAATATCAGGAATCCACTCCTCAAAAATACTGAGGATCTCTCTAACTTCCCACAATGGCATTCTTGTTCATAAAATGCTATTGGAAAAAGTAACTCAATCTACCTAAGAAAAAACCAGGTTTTTGCAGATTTTCTCAAGTGTTCTGCTCTCGCTTTACACAGACACATTTACTGAAACTTTCAACTAACTCAACACTTACTTGGCTAACCTTGGATTAGGTATTGTCTGTGTAAGGGCTGTACAGAAAGCTGTTACTGTAAAAGAATGCAAGGTCTACAGAATATAAGACACTGGGGCCAGATACCAAGAAAGCTGTTTGCTTAGGGAGAATTTTGCTCCGCGTAGATAGAGACGAAAATTTGAAGGGACTTCAGTTAATTTGCAAAAAGGCCTCTGTACCATTTTAATGATCTAAGGGTTTGCTGGAAGCAATTACATCTCTTGTTACATGTCTCACATGGTATCTGGTGTGACTAAGCGGGTGGAGACTGCTATCAGAACAGACTACTGTAGAAGGCAAGTGGGCAACTCCAGTTTCACACATATCCGGGGAAGAAGAGAAAGCTGATTTTCATTCATTTTAGAATAAAGCTTCTGGTTTTACTTCTGTTCTTGTAATCAAGATTACAAGCAAACAAAAAGCAAAGAGGAAAAAAAACGTCACTGGTTGGTAGCTCTCAATTTTTCCCCCTGTTTTCCACTCTGTGGCAGATACCAGAGGACTGTCAGGGAAAATACTGGGTTTTCCTCTTTCATTTGACATTTAAGCTAACCTATGGGTAGTTCAAACTTCACAACTGTAATGCAAAGCCAAGACTTGGCAAAAGAATAGTGAGTTTTAACACATGTCTACCCAAATTTAATTGCACTGGGTGTCCTTGCATCCACAACGCACTTCAGTGACATGCCACGAAGTGGAACAAGACCATTCACACTGGTGAGGAGCTGGTGCTCTTTTCAAGTAGGTGATTGTTTAACAGGACATTTAAGAGGCTAAATTTCAGTTAAAGCCACTTGGTATTTCATCGCTCCCTTACCTGTAAAACCTGCTCACGAGAACTTCACTGGTGAATCCCATTCCTCCCCAAAACTGGAGACAGCTATCTGTCACTTCACGGGTCAGACGACCTGCCTTTAGCTTAGCCATGGAAGCAAATTTTGTCACATCGTTGCCTTTGACATAGAGAGCTAGAAAAAAACCAGAAGAGATAAAAAAGCAGTCACCTTGGGAATCACCTCCCCGTGCTCATTTAGCCTGACAAGGTTGTTTGCATGAAGAGAAGCACATCTGGGAAGCAGATGTGGCAGCTCACCCACGGCACGGTGCAGCAGCGAGCGCAGGAGCTCCACTTCGGTGGCCAGCTCGGCCAGGCGGAAATGCACGGTTTGGTTGTGCAGGACAGGCTGCCCAAACACCTTCCGCTGCCGGGTGTAGTCAATAGTTTCTTGTATTATAGTTTCCATTGGTGTCAGGGCTGGGAGAAACAAAGAACAGAACATGACATCATTTTAGCCAGATCTGTTTCGCTTCTTGTTGAAAAAGAAGGTTTCTTCACATTGTACAACCAACACACTAGGTTTGTAAAAGCAAATTGTTCTGTACACTCAGGTTGAGGTGCAGCTTCAATTCTGAGGAGAGTCTGGTACCTCCTTGTATCTATCTCACCTGAGCCCCAAACTGCCAAAACCTGGAGGAGAGGGAAAGGAGGTGGGTAGGAAAGAGGGAGAGTTATAGAAAACAGTACCAACATGATGAGGTAAAGTTTATGCTTGGTGTTTCACTTGGGGCCCGAGCAAAAGCTTGTGGCAACTCCTGCTTTCCATGCTGTGTCCTGAAGGTTTGTTAAAATCTGGGAAAAAAAGTCTGAAGGCAGACAGTGTAGTGAGCTTGGTGAGGAATGCTATAGAAGTGTAAATTGTAAGGAAGCCTTCAGGAAGAAGGCAGAAACCTATTCCAAGACCAAGGAACACAAATAGGCTGCTTGTTACGCCTGCATTCTGTGACCAGATCCCAGCACTGAGAGGAGAAAAATTCACATCCACTTTAAAGACAACATTAAATAGTTCTTCTAATGGAAACAGACTGAAAATAGGATACTGCTGTAAAACAGGTGAGAGAGGCAGCAGACGATGCTTTAAAGCAGAACTAGTTTGCTGCTTTTTTTTATGCAAACTGAGAGACATAGCCCATTTTAAACAAAAAAAAAAAAAA
>WEKY01016962.1:85652-105026 GCA_013390045.1 Picathartes gymnocephalus | reverse complement strand
AAAAAAAAAAAAAAAAAAAAAGGAAAAGTTTCTTTTCCAAGGCAAACCAGCCTTGAAGTGAATGACTAAATTGTCAGTCTCTTGCAGTGTAGCTGGGATAACAGCAGGTGCAGAATGTGTGGAGAATTTTGTTCGGCAAATGTGGACCCATGTTACTAAGACAAGCAGCAGGGAATGATTTCACAAATCTATCTGTATGAGAAGGGTCACATCTTCTCTTTTCAAAATATGCATATCCACATCCATTTGAATTTAGAGTCTAAACCACAAAACTCTGAATCTGAAATGCAAAGTAAACCCAAGCCTCGGACTACTATAAAATGCCTTTTCCTACCTGCCAGTCACTACATGACAGTCTCTTGCAGGAGCCTGGTGTGGTTTCATGTACCTTTTCATTTGTTTTCAAGATCATTTAAATCTGCCATTTAAATTTCATATCTGTACTGCTCTCCTATGTAGACTCTGCATCCCACCAACTGCCCCCTGCCATGATCATTCACCATTGCTTCTACAGAGCACCATTTTTCACATGATGTCTCCACATTCCATAGAGTGATCAGCTTTTCTCATTATCTAAATATTTTCTTCTCCTTTCTCATACAACTAACCTCAATAGTTATTTTTCAGAAGAACATATGCAGTAATGTCCTCATTTCTGTTGTGTTAACACACTATGCTGTCACCCAAATGCTGGTTTTCTGGACAGGAAAGTAAATTTCTGTTTCCAGGAACATCTCTTGAGTAGAAATACTGTTCTTCCATGTTGGGATAGACAGGACAGAGAGCACCCAGGATCTTATTAGCATAAGAGATTTGATGATCAGGATGCCTTGGCAGGAGCAAACAGAGCTGTGAAGAGTTAATCAAGATAGCTGAAGATTGGATCAAGGCTTTCTGGAAGGAGAAAATCACATCAACTTCTGCAAGCAAGAGATATTTGTAAAATGCATATGTTTACTAACCCAATCTTGTAGTAGAAAATTATTAATCCTCCTAGAATAGTATATAAATGTGTATAGTCCACAATAAATTCAGATTCTGACCACGAGTCAGTCTCTCCATCTCTCTTCATCACCGAGATTCCAAAGGACAATGTCATACAAGACTGTAGCATGTATAACATCAACAGCTTTTTTACTTGTATCTCTGTGGTCTCCAGCTTGGGAAATGTAAAGAAAGAGCAAGGAGTATCCAGGCACCACTTGCCCCTTTCCCTCAGACTGAAATCTGGGAAGAATACAGTGAAGTCTGAGCTGCTGGGTGGGAAACTAAACAGTACATGCCAGTGCTAGGAGAGCAGAAGGGAGGGGGAAGGGATAAAGACAAGGGATTAATCTTGTGTTCGTCTATCAGACCAAGGTGCTCCAGCACACCTTGTGTGGTTCCCAGCATCCAGCACCAAGGAAAGAGGAGATGGGAAACAGCAAAGAGGAGGCAGGAGCAAGATCAGGTGGGAAGAAACAGGACAGAAACTGTTTAGGTTCTCCTTGCAAAAGGTCTAAATATCATGAAGGGGCTTTGGCTAATCTCTGCTCAGGCTGTCACCACACATTATGGCTCAAACTGGGGTTCTGGGGAAATTGCTCTTATATAGTTTCCACCTCTCCAATTCACTGCCTCCTTCCTGCCCCTGCTGATCCATTTTCCTGTTTCCTTAGCTGCCATCACTGCCCTTCTTATTTCAGGAACTATCATTTGCACACAGAAACAAAAAGAGGAAATCTAAGGACAATCCTGGGCTGCTTCAAAAGAGGCCATCAGGTCAAGGGTCGTGATTCTCTCCCTCTACTCTGTTCTCCAGAGACCCCATCTGGAGTACTGCATCCAGCTCTGGAGCCTGCAGACACTGATCTGCTGGAGCAGGTCCAGAGGAGGGTCCTGAAGAAGACTGAAGGGCTGGAGCACCTCTCCCATGAGGACAGGCTAAGAGTGTTGGGGTTGTTCAGCGTGGAGCAGTGCAGGCGCTGGGGACACCTAATTGCAGCCTTTTGATATATAAAGGGAGCTTATAAGAAAGATGGGGATAGAGTTTTTACCAGACTCTGTAGTATCAGGACAAGGGGGACTGGTTTTAAATTGAAAGAAGGTAGATTTAGATTTAGATTGAACATAAGGAAGAGTGTTTTGGAATTGGAACTAGATGATCTTTAGGATGCCTTCCAATGCAAACCATTCTACCATTCTATGAGTCTAAGAAATTCCTTAAGAGAGTGGTGAGACACTGGAACGTGTTGCCCAGAGAAGTTGTGGATGCCCCATGACACGTCCATTCCCTGGACATGTTCCAGGCCAGGATGGATGGGGCTTTGAGCAACCTGGTTTAGTGAAAGGTGTCCCTGCCCATGGTGGAGGGGTTGGATATGATGAACTTTAAAGGTCCCTCCCCAAACCATTCTGTGATGCTGACGACAGGTATTCAGAGCTCTGAGGACAGCTCTAACATGGCAAAGCTTGGCTGTGTAGCAAACAACACCAAAATGCAGCACATCATGAAAACCATGACAGCCAACAGCCGTGTTCAACAAGATAACAGCACACAACACTTTGCCAAAGAAATGCCATTCATAATAGGGAACCCCCCTTTATTTTCTTTGTATATTTGTTTGCTTTTTTAATACAATGTTCCCCACGTCCTCATACAAACAGCCCTATGGGTTTCAGCTGACAGCACATGCAGGAAATGTCACTCTAGGGCAGCCTAAGGAATGCATGGTCTACCACACAGCTGGGAATTGTGAAAGCACTTGAAGTTGCCAAAAGCAGAATAATCTTTTCCTCGTATCTCCATCCAACTTATATTTTTCCACTTCAAATTTCTGCTCACTGTAAATACACTTTGCCTTTTTGCTATATTTCCTCTCAAAAGAAAAGGAAATTAATTGTTTTTTCTTAGGTTGTGGCTGATCACTCTCTAATGAGATGTACAGTGAGCTTTAAGCTGAGCAATCTGGCCCTTAAGGACGTGTGTTGCCCATGTAAAAGGGTCTGTCATTCCACTTACTGGCCATGACTCAATGGTGCTCATAAAACTGAAGTTGCAGGAGCAGAGAGAAGTCATTAGAAAAGTGCCATTCTGCTCTCTCATGCACACTGAACTCCCTCTTTGTATCCAAGTTAAGCAATTCACAAAACAACTGTTTGCTTTTTTTGCCATAGAAACATTCTTTTCCTGTGATCAGTGCAACAGGTCCTCAAACGGACAGTGTTTACCAAGTGTCACAGCACGGCAGACACATGGCACATTTTTTCTTTCAGTGAAGCAAGAAACATAGTGACTTTGGCCAATGCCTTCGATAATGTGTCACTCAGAAGCAGAGACTACACCTGGGACCAAATGTTGCAATTCCAGGAAGTTAGTTTTCCATTTGTATTTTAAACCTGTTTGACTGAAAATAGATTTTAAAAGGAAAAAGAAAAAAAAACAAAAAACAAGGTGAAGAAAGAAACAAGCAACAAAGAAGTCTAGAGCATGTGATACTTGAAATTAAAAATACATAAACCCCCCACCAAACAAAAAACCTGAAACTCAACAAAATAACACCCAGAAAGGAAAAACAGACAAGAATGGCAGTCAACTGCCTTTTCCAAGTTCAAGGAAGCAGTAAAAGTGAGGATGCCAGGACTGGTCCCTAAAGCATTTAAAAGCAGAGTGATGATTTCCAATGTCACAGTCGTGAACTGGGAAGGAACAGAAATGTCCTACTGAAGGGCAGAAGTGAAGACCAGGATTAAACATGCAGAACTAACCACAAAACCACTGAAGGCATCTACATCGTTTCACACATCTGAGCCTTCAGCAGAGTAGTCATGGCTGAACATATGTGGAACCATTTGCAGGACTGGAAGTTAACACCTCTAGATGCTGTGGTACAACAAACTGCACCTATCAAGTACCAGGCTCCCTTCTGAATAGCGGTTACTCTTTTTCTTGTTTACCACAATTGGTGACCTCTGAAGTTTGCAGTTTGGCCCAAACCATGGGTTTGGTCTCTGCTGCCAGTGTTTTTATGCATTTTCTATCAGATAGTTGAAGAAAAGCAAACTCAAGGGGTCCAGCAAGGTTTACACAGTAGCCACTGCAGAAGGCAGCTCCCTCTCCCTGGTGAGCTTCAAGACTCTTCCTCCCTGCTGGCCCCTGCCTGGCCATAGCAGGCGAGCAGAGATGCCCTTCCCAGGCTGCTCATCCAGGGCAAGGGTTCACTTGCTCCTGCTATGTGGTTTTGGACAAAAAAAAAAAAAATAGAATTGAAACCAGGTGTTCCAGTTCCTGGCAGAGCACAGCGAGAGCCAGGCAGTTGTGCAAGGCTGGACAGTACCAAGCTGCCCGTGGTTTTAGCAGGAGTGATCTAACCTGCCAGGCTTTGTGTGTTGATGCTGTCAGCGCGCGTCACTTTGCCTGGGGCGTGACTAATGCTGCCGGCTACTCTGCTGCCTGGGGAGTCTCACTGCAACCCAGAGCTTCTGATGGTTTGTTTAATTTAGACTTCAAACTGAGCATAAAAAGGTACAGTGCACATCCTTGCCCTCTCTGTACACCTCAATTAAAGCAGAAGCAGTGGTAGAATCCTCCTGCTTGCCTGAGTCTGCAGTGACATCCTTGGCAAGTGTAACCTCCTGTCCTTTGCTAAAACTACTCTCACACGTACTATTTAGCTCAGGCTGAATTAAGAACTTTGTCTCAAAAAAGGATTTTTTTTGAAAGACATTTGAACTCCAAACTATTTGGTCTAGGATGAACCCAAAACAGTGAGTGTTTTTTAATTTGTTCACTGAATCAAAACATCACTTCTTAGAATTCTCAATTCCCCAGACACACACAGACAGGGACAAACAGGGAATGCACAAGAGCATGAATATAGTGACATTATTTAGACAGCCCTGGAATCTGAAGAGGACCAATCTTCTTACAGTGAACCACATTATATTTAATTTGAAGGAGCAAATACTGGGGGGTAGGGAGAAAGTTTGCAGGTTGAAAATAGACAATCCAGACTTGGATCTGGTTTCCTGGAATATCCAGAATCCATATAACCCAAACATGTGGATTTGAGTACAGCTTGAATCCTGAGTAACATAAACTCTGTGACAACATAACTTCAGGGAAAGGAATGTGGTGCTCTACCACTTATGTCCCAAGTGCACAGAGGTAAAACAGACCCACAAAACAAAGCTCTGAAATCCTGCAAGAGCCGCGTCTTTATGCAGCCAATAAGTTAATTTTATAAAATCTGTGATAAATACCGTAACTCACTGTACTGCAAGAAACGTCACCATCCTTCTATTTCATGCCAGTGTTTTGATAGCCTTTGCACTATATTTGTAGTAGACATAACATGATGCCATATTTTCTTATCAGCAGAGAATCACCAAAAAAAAGAAACCAGGCAAAACAGCCTCTGTGATAGCTCACAAAGTATTTTCTGCTTCAGGTTTTCCTACAGAAAGGGAATGTCGTCTGTATCCAGGCTATGATGGATTTCAAAAACAGATCCTTAAAGCTCACTGCAACTTGCAAGAAAAGAAAAGTGCTGTTAGTCATGCAAAGAGTGACCCCTGTGTCCCTGCCCGGCTGCAGAAGCGTGAATGACGACTTACCACTGGCTACTCCCCACAGCCGCTCCTCTTGGAATTGCAACATCTGGTATGTAAAACCCTTTCCTTCCTCACCGATGAGGTTTTTGCAGGGGACCCTTACATCTTCAAAAAAGATCTGAGCTGTGTCCGATGACCTCATACCCAGTTTGTCTATCTTTTTAGCAACATGAATGCCTGAAGAGAAAGGCATATGAGAAAGACAACAAAAAATAGAAGCACTGAGAACAAGTACAATGTTTTCAGAAAGAAAAGTTTGCAGACAAGAGTGAAACCTACCTTTAGGAAAAACATAACAGCATGTTGGAGTAAAATGGCCCAAATCCTATTTTAAAAGGTTTTTCCACTGTATTAAACCAGTAAAACAGAAACTTTAAATGCAAAAGTCCCACTTTTCATTATGTCCCCAAATAATAAATATTTACTAGTTGTAAAAATCTTACTCCACACAGGTCTTCAGACAATGCAATATTTATTTGTTTGTTTTTTATCTAGCATTATAATAAAATGCTGGAATTCAATTTGGCAATATTTGCCGAGTGCCTGCACTGCTATGAAACAGTACACAAATACTTAGTAAGGACAAAAACAGAGTTACATTTTAAGCTGCAGCTAGGAGTATTTCTCCTCCTGGAAATCCTCTTCCTTCTCTCTCTTCTTCATTTATCCTCCCTTTTCTAGCCTACCCTGATATTTTCTGGTACAGTGATCACTCTGAGTTTTCATGTGTGTATGTTTGTGAGGAGGGTTTGCTTCCCCACAGACCTCTCTACACAGCATTGTCTCTGACCCCACGTGCACTGGTCTGTTGAAGGTGAACCTGGTTCATTCAGGTCTGGCCAAACAAGGGTTCAGCTACCTCGTCACACCGGGCAGGACTCCTTCCTGTTGTTGGTTTTTTCACAGCTACAAGCTCTTTCTTGCTGTTGTTCAGATGCAAGCACGGCTTACCACTGTGCCATGAGAGTTTAACAGGCACCCACTGTTTTCCCGTGGCAATTCTCCTGTCTGCAGCTTTTATCTCCCCGTTGATCTGGAGTTAATTCAAATATTCAGGGTGAAAGTCAAGAATGTTTCAAAAGCAAAAGGAGGACAACAACCAGGCATAAGGATTTGTGCATAACCCGTTAATTACATCTGACAAGTCTGTATATGTAGCAAAACAGTCTTCCAAATCAGCATATGTATCTTTGCCAGAAAACCAAAGCTTTTTAGTATTCATGTACATGTTATGCCAACCAGTTTTGTGATGAGGAGATATTCTGATGATATTTTCCTCTTTATTCTTTTTCAATCCTCTACTACTCTGTGACGTGGCTCAGTAGAAGCTGGTTGGTCACCACACAGATTATTGTGGTCCCTCTGTACTTGTTCGTATCTTGCTATTCTTCACAGCTTTCAGAGAACATCTCTTTCTGAACTAATACAGACATCTCAACTTTTACTCACAGGAGACTTTCAGCCATGCGAAAATTACTTTGGTTTTGCAGGCAGAAGTTGGCAGGCTTTTCCTTCAAATTCACTCTCTCTGGCTGCACTAAATAAGGTTATGGAAATTTTCATCTCTTCACAGAGATGAAATACTGACAGTATTTACAAATGCCAAGACCGCTCTGAGAACAAGGTCCACATAGACTTCCACAAGTTACACTCAAGATTTTTTCTCCACCAACCAATCTGTAAACAGATTATGTGTTAGGAAGACTTGCTTTGATATGTGATCAATGCAGGAATAAAATCAGGACAGCTGTATAAAAATTTTTGAGTCTTGAACTGAAAATTGTCCAGCAATTTGTACTCAGTCAGCCAAAAAAGTATTTGTGGTTTGTTTCCATATTAAAAAGAGAGCTAAATAACTACATAGTGAGAAATTTACAAGCCCAGATGAAATCTGGAACATTGTTTCCCATTGGAATATTGCTATTTGGTTTCTTTGAGAGTCTCAGATATCACTTATGGTCTAAAGCCAACTGGCTTTATGCAATCACAGCTACTCACCCATATGAAGATGCACTTACTGCTCTTGTTAGTGGGTGGTTTAAAAGGACTCTCCTCAGGAAAGCACAACTGCTGCCAGTTCATTATATTGCTAAATCAATCCTGTTGTTTACTTCCCAGATCTACATACAGCAACAACTATTGAAAAAAGCTCTTACAGGCTTGGTTAGAGGAGCTAAATGTGCTAATTATTTCTACTTGTAATTCTTCCAGATCGGGTTGTGTGTTCAATTTTCCTGAGTCCAGCAGCATCCCCCTTTGTCGTGCCATACCAGTTTCACTTGCTCTTAATTCATGGTTCTCACCCACAAGGAGACCAAGCTGCATCAGTCTCATGTAATGCCCCTTCTGAGGCTAGAACATGCTTTACATCATGGAAGACAATCATACATAATCATCCCTTTGGCCACTATGGGGGCATCAAAATCTCCCTTCATTTAATTATCTTCCTTCTCTTCCTGAGGGGTACTACAAATGAAAAATTACCAGCAGCAGTAGGAATCATGGGCCCAGATAACTCCTGGAGTTTGTCTCTATTAAATAAATCATACACAATAACACACAAATCTCAATTTAACAAGGCCAAACACCTGTCTTACTAAAAACACTCTGACAGAGCCATTTGAGTTACTTGCACCAGTATCACTGAGATGGATTACCATTTCTCTGCCTGGGCAGTTCTTCCCAAGTATCTCTGATTTTTCATTTTCTCCCATTCCTCCAGCCTTCTGACAATCTCTTTTATTTCCTATATTCTATCTTGAGAGAAAGGCAGTTGCACTCCCCTGACACCATTTAGTGCCATTACAAATGGAAACAGACACATTTTAAATTGCAATCCAAGAAATACGCCCTTTCTCTTTTCCTGGTTGCTCTTCTCTTTATTAACTCCTCCTTGCAATCTCCCCTAGTGCTATCTGAGGACTCAGAAGACAAACCAGAGGACAAATAGTTACTAGATCAGGGCAGTGAGCCATTTGTCTATATACCTTACACAGAGACACCTTGCAACTTGTTAGATCCTCTTTCATCATATGAAAAATTCAGCTGCTTTTTTAAGACATTGTTATTGTATAAGGAGTATTCACCTAATTTGGATATCTACTGTGGATCCATAGTGCTGTTATCCAAATTTCTTTTATGAGAAACGTATTCAGCAGTGTCTGTCAAATCTAGACTGTGATTTGCTTCAGCCCAGATTAGAGAATATATATACTTAAATTAGAAGAAGCAAATCCTACTTTATATCTCCAATAAACTAACAATTGTTGAAATTAATAATTCACTTTCAGACTTGGAATAATTTTCTCTCTCTTTTTTTTTTCCCACCACACTATACAAGTACAAAACAACTTGGATTTTTAGAATAAATGCACCACGGATCCTTCCTTACCCAGCCATTTAGGCTGGTGCCTGCAGAGGTGAGTCAGACCTAACACGTTTGCTCTCCACTGCAGTTGTTTTTGAGCTCTCACACACATACATCACAGACATTTCAGAGTGCATCATTTGGTGAAGTCCTCCAGATACTTCCTGTACAGCCTTGGTCTGCTGCCCTCCATGGAGCACAATCTTTAGCAGACACACATCCTTAGGATGTATCAAACCAGATGGGGCTTCCTGAAAAATCTCACTTCTGATATGACTCACCCACTGAGTACAATCAACAGTCTTAATACTTCATTTCAAAAGGTCACCAATCTCAGTACTGTGACCCGTTTGGAGGTAAATATGTATATCATCACAGAATAATTAAAACATATGCACTTTGAGGAGCGCAAATTTTGTTCCTAGGATGACTTCTACCCTTCTGCAGATCAGCTTAAGGCATCTCAGGCAATTTTCCTACCCTAAATCTGTTTAATGCAGGTAAAGAAGGTCTGTGTGTAGGCTGTGTGATCTAACATCTCCCCTGTCCTATAGCTGTGACAACTCGTGTCTTTTTGGAGTAAGCAAAGTGGCTGAAAACCTCTAAGTCAATTTCTATACATTTTATCTGCCACCAACTGTGGGTCAGCTGCCTTGTTGTTTTAGGAAGATTGATCTCAGAGAAGTAGTACCACATTTGCATTCCGACCCTTTGATGAAAAATCACAAGAAGGACTTCATTCATTTATCAGCAGATGGCTGGTAAGTGAATTTACCTGGAAATTCAGAGAAATTCTGGCTCTGAGTTACACGTTTGCTCATCACTTCTTAGTAAGGACAAAGTCCACAACTACTGAAGCAGCTCAGGTTTGTCTTCCGTGAGCTCCCATTCCAAGCCTGCCTTGCATGAGCAGAGGTTGTAGAAGCTCACAACCCACTCAGAACCTGTTTGATTCCCAAGGCAACTCACTCGCTTGACTTACTCCATACTGAAATTCACTTAAAATACATTCCCTTAAGAAGCTTTCATGATCTTCTTTTGCAACACTGGACACCTGGGTTTTGTTGTCAGTCTAATCCATTAAGTGACCATGGAGACATTCACTTCAATTGCCATGGTGGTGTTCTTACATGTGAAATGTCAATAATGGAACATATTTTGTGTGTAAATACTCTGAATTGAATGAACAAAAGAGCCCTGGGTATAAAAATTTTATGTATAAATGCATTAATATACACTATTCTAGATTTAATAAATATTAAATTGTATTAAAATAAGTGTTTCTTTGCATTAAATAAACATTAATTTTTAAAATTACATATTAAAATATACTATATACTACAAAGTGCATAAATTAATATGTCGCATATTTTTAAATATTAAAATGAGTGAAAACTGAAAAGGTTTAAAAACTTTTGAACAGGTGTCAAAACTGCAAAAGATCCCCACCAGCACAGTCTTAACTGCATCCTCTCTGAATGATGTTCTTTATGCATATAGCACTCATGCACTCTGCAAGGTTTGCAGATTACTCAGGAACAGACACTGTGTGGAATGTACCACTGAAACCTGTACCCTTAGCTCAGGATGTATTTCTTCCATGTCTTCACCTGAATTGCTAGTCTCATTCACAACTAAATCTCTACTTCCAGGATATTTGAATCTTTCACTCCAGCCCACATTTAACTCTTAGACTATTTTTATAATTTAAACTGGCAGTAGTGCCCTGGTGAAAAGATCCCTTTGCACAGCACAGCCATTAAACACTCTGAGTATACCTGCAATTCTCTTCAGCAAGCCCACCAGGCTTGTTTTGAGAGGTATTTCCCAAGTTTGAAATCTCTAAACTCTTTATCCTTTTACTTTCATATGGTTATGAATCATTGCCGTGAAAATGTATCTGAGCAACTTATCTAAACATATTTTTGGCTAAACAGCTTTCCTTATTGTATTAGACATACAAAAAACACCAATAAAATCAAATTAGAATACCAAGAGTTCTGTGTTATTACCAGGTAGATTCATTGGCAGACATATGAGAGATTTATTTTGATGGGGAGGTCCCTCGCTGGTGTTTGCCAGGAGGCACATCCAGTCTGCCTGGCTCCCGGACGTAATCCACATCTTACCACCATTTATGACGTACTCATCGCCCTTTCTCACAGCCGTTGTCTTGATATCTATTTCAAAACACAGGAAACGAAGGGTTATTCTTGTGAAGGAGGGGTATACTGGTCCAGGTGTGACTGGCAGGGTCACTCCCTTGCTCTCAGACAGAAAAATATTTGGTTCTCCCTCCCACCCCCATGTTCTATAACCCTTCCAGGCCATAAGGCAAGCCAGTCTGGACAATCTTGGAAGGCAAGACAGGGAAACAGGACCACTTCTCCCACCTTCCTTCAGATGGAGTCTTCATCCCAGTGGATGAGAGCAGAAAACTTCCTAAGTAAATGTGGAGGTCAAAAACTTGGGACAGAAGCATTTCACTCTGAGGTGATCTATTACAGTTTCTCTTACTGTGTACGTTAGTCCTGAGGAGGCCATTAATTCCAGAGTCATGACTTAAACAAACATGAGCCTCGGTATCTGTGAATGCATAAAGACAAACTGACATGCACTTCCTGCATGCTCTTGGTCACGGTGGTGCAATATGTTCAAAGCTGGTAAACTATCACAGGCCAAGTCTGAATGCAATGAGTGTCTGGACATGAAGGAGTTCTAAGCACCCTGGCAAAAAACAATCTTATTTTCATCTGCGACTCTTTACATCATGCTGCAAGCAGCCTTAGCTGCAACAGACAGCCAGAGAGAATCATTAGTTACTATTTACACTCCAGCAGAGTTTTCAAAGGGCTGGCTTCTTTTCCCTGCAATTGAATTTCTTCGACAAGAACCCCAGCTGTCCAACAGATATCTAGTTTTAAGTGGTGATGGTATAAGAGAACACTACCACACTCCTAATAGCACCTGTAAATCTAACAAGACTATGAAATCTGTAAGAGACCATCCGCTGAGGGGGACCATAGAGTTGGACAGTAGGAGTCAGACACCAGGTGGAGTGGGCAGGCACGTTTAAGTCATCTGGTTACACTTGCATACAAAATCTGCACATTCTTCCCTAGGGTTCTAAACATAAACCAAAAGCAAACCCAAATAACTGATCTTCATTTAGGAAATAAACTGGGACTGAGGTCAGCATGGCTGAAAAGTAGTCTTGTTATTGAAGGAACAGGAGAAAAATTATGGGAGAAAATTGTATATGGTATAAAACAAGGGAGTATGGGATATAGTTATGGTTAAAGGAATGTACCAACTGATAATGATGAGCGAGGGAAAGAGATAGTAATCATGAGGATAAAAACAGAGGAATTCACCCAATGAAAGGACTGTGGCAAATCTGTCCAAGGGACTTGATATGGAATCTGTATAATAATGAATGCCAAGAATTTTAAGTAATCTAAAGTACTGGCACTCATAATACATGGACACAAACACTGGATACCCATATACATGGAGACTAAATAATAAATGAAGGACACACAAGAGCTGGAATATGAAATATGACTCTACTGAAGTGGTGTGACAAGGATGGGAGCATACACAGTGATTTACATCACACATCCCTTTGCTGTGGTACAGCTACTGAAGAGATTAGATAGAAGTTCCATAGAAGATCTGCAAAGGAACAATGAGCACTGTGATGTTACCACAAGTGTAAATAGTTCTTGCAGGCATGGCGTCACAGAGGCCTAACCACCCAAATACAGATTAAAGAACAAATGCCTTACTAATGAGAATGTTCAAGTACTGCCAGATTCAATTGTTCAAAATTTGCTTCAAACACTTGAGAAACAACTATTTAAAATGATCTTATGAAGAGTTCATTCTCTTTAAAGAGAAGAAAGATAATGAAATCCATAAGTTTTATGTTTACAGTGCAGCAGGCTTTGAAAACATACTTAAGAATTTACTAAGGTCAAGTGGACTCAGGAATATGGCTATGCAGATAATTTGGAATATTTGACCCATTATTTTCCCTGATAAAGCACAGCTCTGGGAAAAGGCTCCTTCAGCGAGTGTTCTCGCTCATTTTTGCAGGCTCACACCGCAGACTCTCACAACCTCTTACACAGCATGCTCTAGAAGCCCTTTTAGGAAAGAGCACGAGGCATCACCAGAGGTGTATAACACACCTGGTGCCACATAAGCAACCAGGGCTGGTCACACCACCATTCAAATCCCACATACTCAAGCATTGATTTTCTTCTCCACTGCACTCGAGTCCAGCTGTACATCTAATTACATTTGACTAAAGGTAAGGTTGGCTTCAACTTTTAAGGTCAGTATTACGGTCAAAGATAGGCAACAGACATCCTTACAGTAAAATATGAAGAACACATATCTGAAATTTACATCATCTGTACAGGAAAAAAAAACCCAACTAAAACTTTAAAGAAATACCTTCAAGTCTAACTGAATGAATAATCACTTCAAAAACCAGGAAATGACTTGCAGGAAATGAACAAGATTAATCATGAAAGTAAGCTACAGTTTGGAGATGAGAAGATAAGTACTACAACAAGTTGAACTAAGTTAAATCTTTAAGATGAAAAACCAACAAAATCAAAGAAGATTGTGGTTGCAAACAAAACTGTTTCAGCCACAGAAATGAAAAGAGGATGGGAAAAATATGAGGCATATAGAGGATACTTCAAATAAGGAAATATTTCACAGGAGATTACAGACAGATTCACAATATGGTTGACAAAGCAAAACACCTACAAAAAAGACTGTACAGAAACTAAAATTAGTGAAAACAGAGGTTGCTGGTTTTGGCAATCTGTACAGCCTCAAAATACATTTGGAAAGAAAAGAGAATTCAATTTACCCATGGCATCTTATTTAAACCCAACTTGATTTATTATGAAATTGGATTTTCTAGAGAAAAATCCTATAGGACCCAAGCAAGTGAAATTGACACTACGAGTTAACTGTGAGTTCAAATTTGAAAAGATAAGAATTAGAAGAAAAGTGGAAATGTGCATAAGGAACTTGGCAAAGAGGAAATTGCATCAGGTTGCATTAAAAGAGCAAGTTCTGATGTACAGGGAGAGTACTAGTTAAGTCCCTCCTTGGATATCAGCCTCTGGACAAGACATACAGAATATTTGCATTAATGATCTTTAAAAGGATAGGAATACACTAATTAAATTTGTTTGTGACACAAACTTGAGAGACATCACCAACACAGATAACTGAAGTATGACCCAGTAAGAAAGGAATGATTTTGAGTTTTCAAATTCAATATGGCAAGTACAAGTACCCAGACACAAAGTAGTAAAAGTGATTGCTAAATCCTGCAATTTTCAATAGCAAACTGGTAATGAAGATGATTCACAGTTAATCACAGGATTCACAAGTCTGCAAGCTGTTGTGTAACATCAGGTATTGGAGAGTAATACTTCTATTGGAGTTGGAAATGTATTTATGCCATTATAGACACCATGTGAAATTCTGGGGGTTTATGCTCAGAAAAGACAACCTCAGTCCAGAAAAGCAAAAAGGCTGGATTCCACTGAGACAAAATGGGGCAAGATATTTATGTTGAAGAGGTAGACATGAACAGTGTAACTAGCTGCAGATATTGGACATAACTTGAAAGAGGAAGTGTTTTCCATGATGTGTTCTTACATATCCCCACCAACTATCAGCAAAACATTCAATAAATTGTGGAATCAGAGTGAGATAGAATGAGACAATATCATTCAAACTGACACAAACCTTTATGCTTTCTAGTACCAGAATCCTGAAATTAAAGACACTTCCTGTACCAGCTGTACTGTTCTGTTTTTCTTCTCTAGCCAATTCTGTGCTAATTTTTGTGCATATGGTCACTTACTGTGGACAATATAGGACAACTACACTTGAAAGCAGACAAGTGTTCCTTCAAATTGACATGAATTTTGTATTAGGCTAATATACACAGTCCTTTTTTTTTCTGTTGAACTCTGAATAAATCAGTTTGAGGCACATTTCACTTCTCTTGTAAACACTTTTTTTGACTTCTGTGCTCGTATCACCTTCATTTTGGAACTGCAGGAAAAAATGTTAGAGATACCTTACTCTGTGTCATTCCTCAGTTTAAAATATACTGGCTAACATGGCAGAAGCATGTCCCCAACCTTCACATGTGAACAGTTGCTATGTCCCTTCACTTCTCTTAGGGAGACAAACTTCCCAATAGCGTGAGAAACAAAAGGAAGCACCGAGCGCAGTTTCACACAGCTCACTTTATAGCTGGGCCACCTGGAGATGGCGCACAATGGTGCAACTCGGAACACCAGCTATTGATGCTCACACCTACCAATGTCAATTTAATTACCCTTTAGAAGCACGGTAAGCTGGATTTGGCATTTATATCAGGGATCAAATCTTCCAGGACAGAAGAAAAAGTATTTTCATTTCATCCTGCAGTGTGTCTTCGAGCTGTAGCATAGGTTCATTAGATAATCCTCTTTGATTCCAAATTGGTTTTTAACTGCATTAATCTAATTATATCATACCATTTAACTAGATAATAAACAAGATGCTGCTGAAGGAATGTTTATGTTACTTATTATCTGGAACACTGCATCAAAAAAATTAAATTCATACTTAGAAATTTCTGATAATCATCTAATTAAACTAGAGAGGCATTTATTAAAATAAATGATGTTGTTTCTTGCATTAGCAAAATTCAAATTTATAATTACTGTAATAAGTAAATTATTAAGTAATATTATAAGATTTATTACTTACATCTTAATAATACTTAAATTATTACAAGCAATAATGTTAATTTAAATAATATTGAAATTTAATATTTGTGTATTTATTATTTATAATCATTAAGTATTATTAATAAGTACTGTTTAATAAACAAATCTGCTAAAATTATGGAATTTTTCTTATGAAAAAATTCAATTGACCCAGAAAGGAAAACAGCAAGAGATTATGCAGGAAGATTTAGTCCCATTATTTCATTATCCACATTCATGTTCTTGAAATCTACCTGCTACACCCTTGCTCGAGCACAGGATGTTTATCTATTTGCCTTGAAAAAACAACAGGAATTTGGTCACAGAGATGGACTCGTCAGTTAAAAAATGTCTGTCATACTTGGCAAGTTTTTCTGCAGGAAGATGTCTCAGTAATTTGCAAGAACACAATATGTTCAACTTAGCCATGCTCTGTCCAACAGCTTATCATTCAAAGTGGCCACTTATCATTCTCTTTTCCATGAAGTCCACAATTCATCATCAGAGGAGACATCTTTTCTTGTTCTACCTCATCTGTTTTCATTTAATTTTTCAAATTTTCTACTACATCAGGCACTTCAGAATAATAGTTTCATTTGTCCTGGTTTTTAAACATATTTTTGCACTAAACCAAGAAAAGCAGTTGCATGCAAAGTAACTAAATCACAAAGGTAATAGATTTGACATCACAAATTCTTCATTAGCCCTAAATAAAGCAATCACCAGTTGAGACATATTTTTGCTTCACAGGAATGACAGAAGGGGCTGAGGTGAGGTAAGGATGAGCAAGAGGAAATCATTGTGAAAGTGATGCTGCCATTTTCAGAACAGAGAGTCTCTGCAGTTTGCCCCATTCAGTGGAGAGGTCTGTGTGAAGGCAGTGCAAGTTCTAGTACAGCTGAACAGGTTATGTTCCCTGTCATTACATCTAGAGTTGCACAACTGACAGTGGCTGTGCAGCTGATGAGGTGCTGGAGTGCTCCTGCCAGTGGTGAGCCGGGACAGAGCAGGACAACACTAGAAGAAAACTGGGGCCAGCATAAAAGCTGCATTAATCTGTTGTGCTCAACCTATACAAGGTTCCTCCATTGATTCACCTGACAAATATGTTAAAATTGATTGCTTTTGGAGGCATGAGAAGTTTGTGTTATGTTCCTGGAATGTTACTTTTTGCCCTCATCACACCAGACTTTCCTTACTTTTGTTTCTTACAAAGGATGGGGGCAAAGTGAAGGGTCAGGACAGATTCTTTCCATTAAAACATCAAGCTGTCTAAAATGGCAGTTTGCTAGGTTAACTTACTTGAAACATCTGACCCAGCTCCAGCTTCACTGACTCCCAAGCAAGCCACAAAATCACCAGCTATAGTTGGTACAAGGAACTGTTTTTTCAACTCATGAGAACCAAACCTGCAACAACATAATGAAAAAGATAGAATATTAAAAGCTTATGAAGGTAAATTTTATTTAGAAATTAGTTACAAATTTTGTTCTACCCACACAGTGATCAATTTTCCTATGACCAGGTAAAAGCTGTCCCAGAATAGATACCCTCCAAAGCTGAAATTCAGAGGGTTTACCAGAAGTGCAGTCACAATAATTTCAAACAAGTTTTAAAAAGTATTCAGCATCTTACACCCACAGAAACATGTGATCTAGATGCCCAAAATCTATGACTATTCCTTTAAAAGTTCCAGATCTAAATAAACATTACTCCTGAGGATTCCCCTCAATGCTCCTGCATGACTCTGCAGCCAGCCAGGATGGAGTGAATCAAGGGAAACTTAAACAAATTGAAGTTTAAAATTGTAATGCTTAGGGCTTCGGAGGCAATATTAGGAACTTTAAGTTGGGAACGTAGATCATTAAAATTAGTTACTTTTTAGGAACTAGTTAGAACCTATATATCACTCAGATGACATACTGTTCAGAAAGTAGAATAGGGAGTAGAACAAGAATGATGATACATTGTAGAAGTGAAGGAACCGTAATAACCCCGGGATCTGGGACTAATAGAAATAAGACAGGGAGTAAGAGTAGGCCCAAGGGGGGCCAGGAGCTTTGGCAACAGGTCAAAGTTACAGAATTCATCAGGAAGAAGATGTCCCTGGCTTCATCCCAGATGACCACTGACCCATTTCAGAGACCACCGACCCAATTCTTGGATGAGAATGCGCAGGCGTGAGAGGGTTTTTACCTCATTTTAATACGAAGCGGGGGAGAGGCGTGGTTAGGATATACGTATGTATTAGGTGGATCAAGTAACTTTGAATATGTAAGATTATTGCGGATAAATAGAGAATCAAAGCTTTGTGAAATTTGCACATGGCTTTGGGGTGCGAACCCCCATGTGCCCCATGCTGTCAACAAACATACCTCTTTCTAACTTCAGCTAGTTAGAGGGTTTGCTTTTCTGTGCATCAGGAGGACCTGCTCTCTGTTTATCTTCTGACTTTTGTACCAGTTCTTTGCCAGGTTTTAGTAGTGACTGAAAAGTTATGACATGAGATGGCCACTGTCTGCAAATATCAGTATTTAAATTATTTATATTTCACATCTGCATTCAAAGCACACAGTAAAATCCATAAATGCTTCTTCTCAGCTTTTCTTTTATCGCCACAAAAATAAAAAGGGAAATAGCAAACAGTTGATGGTATTATAACACCAGAACTTCATTTGGCTGTATTTCAGTTCAGTTAAGAGACACACGCTATTTTCCCATTGTTTGGAAGATTGTATCCATTCAAAATATGGTTCGTCTCATTTTATGCTTGATTTTGTCCTAATTAACAGTCACTGATTTCTTCTTGCAGTGTGAATGGTGAGTTCGTGGTCTAGTTCTCAAATCTGTCTTGTGTGACTGAAAAATTCCTTGGGTCATGAAATGCCTTCTGTGTCCAGGAATCCATAAATTCAAGTTCCTCCTCAGCCTCCTCTTTGGTGTGAGGCTTCTCAGGTCATCATCACCACGTGCCTCCTTAGACCCGCTAGGGCCTCCTTCTGAAACGTTCCAGGATTTCCAAAGGAGTGGTGCCATTCAAGCTAAGGCTAAGCCATCCCCTGCAACCAACCCTGACACAAAGGACAAGGGACAGCCAGAGAACAGACTGGGATCTGCCAGGCACTTCCACTTGGTGCACACAAGGACCTCAATTCCTAGTCCTGTCCCTGATGAAAATCACAGCAGCAGTCCCAAATAAATACAAACAGCAAGTTTGGAGTGCCTACTCCTTCCTCGAGTATACTGGAACAAAGACAGCGTTCTTTGTTTTTTAATTTTCCATGGGGCATGATCAAGTATGGCTAGCTGCACATTCACTAGTCAAAAAAAACCCCAAACAACCCAAATAACAACATGGAAAATCAGATTATGAGAGCAGATAGTGGTGATTTTTGGCAATGCTTTCTGATGCTTGAAACTTTGTTAACCTTTAGCATTTCAACAGAGGATTTTCACAGCTAGAACTTTGCTTAGAATAATATTTTTGGTTTGATGACTTTCTTTGTTTTGAGTTCCAGAAAACAGTTCAGTTCTTTCCAAAAGCATGGTTATAGAAGATGTTATTTTGCACTTCAAAAAAAAAAAAAAAAAAAAAAAAAGTAGGCAAAACCTCCACCA